>QUTJ01031280.1:0-10648 GCA_003573635.1 Goniomonas avonlea | reverse complement strand
ACGCACCAAGGACGGTCGCTGGCTCGGAAGTCGCACATAAGATGTGAGAGTGACGGCACGCACCAAGGACGGTCGCTGGCTCGGAAGTCGCACATCGTCGCAATCGTCTTCGAGGTGCGTCGGCCGTCGGCTCCCACCGCGTACTCGACCAGACAGGGGTTGCCCGTGTACAAGTCCGTCACGTTGACCGAGCCGTCAATCAACGCAACTGTCACCTCATCATCTTCGTTTGGCCGCCCATACACCATAAAAAAGGGGTGGTCCTGTGCTGATCGTTATGCAAGCGCGAGTACAAGGGTGAAGTCAGGCGATAACAACGAAGTTGCAAGTCACCGGTGCAAAAGATGTGCAAGAGACCGGTGCAAAAGAGTTGCAAGCGGCCGAAAGGTGTTGCAAGTGGCCTGTGAAAAGAGTTGCAGGTGGCCGGTGCAAAAGAGGTCTCGCAGCAAGCGTTGCAAGTGGCCACCGTTTGCAGGCAGTTATGTTTGTTTCGTGATCACAACAAAAAACGGTGTCAACAAGAAAAAACTGCTGCCAGGGCAGCCAGTAGCCAGTAGCTGACAGCCAGCGAGCACACTGTGGTATCAGGGCGGGGCACCTGGCCGCTCTGTCCGTAGCGCGCGTACGAAGTCCCGACGTAAGCCACGCCATTGCCGAAACTCTGGTAAATCCTGCGAAGGACGTCCTCGAGCGCGCGACTGTACTCCGGCGACCCAATGCTGGCGTCGTCGGGCAGGAGCAGGCGGCACTCCGTCATGAGCAGGTTGGACACCAGCTGCGAGTACGCCAGCTGCGGCGTTGCCGACGATTGCAGCAGGATCAGCGTCAGGTTCATGAAGTACTGCGCAGAGTCTTGCACCGTCAGCTCCGCGTACCCGTTCCTGCGCAACGCTTACACTCGCCCATGCATTTTCGTGCCGGTGCATCTGGTGAGCTGTCTCGCGTTACACTAGCTGACGGCTTGTCTCAGACCTTTGGTCTGTTGTCTCACATCCTGACCGTCGCACGAGACAACGCACCAAATGTTGTAGTTCCCGATGGCCGACAGAAACAGCAGAAAAGCAAAAGTGCAAGTGAGAGCTGCCGGGACCTGTTGCCACAATTAGCTTGGCGAACAAGGCACCTCACACCAAACAAGCGAACCTCACCCCAAACAAGGGCACCTCCACACGAAACACAACCTCACACCGAACGCAGGGGCACCTCACACCAAACAAGGGCACCTCCACACGAAAACCAGCGGCACCTCACACCAACCAAGGGCACCTCACACCAAACACAAGGGCTCCTCACATCAAACACAACCTCGCACCAACAAGGGCACCACACCAACACGCCGAGGCAACATAGTGGGGGCGGGCGACAAGCCAAGGGGAGAGGGGTCACATAGAGGTGACTGGGGGGGGGGGCAGGAGGGCTCAGGGAGTAGACGGCGGGTGTGTGGACACACCCTGCGCAGTGTGTCCTTGACGGTCTTGTTGCCGTGGCGGCGGAACTTGCGGTCGGCCCAGCGGGACGCGGACACAGTGGCGCCGAGAGTGAGGAGCAGCGAGAAGGCGATGAGGCTGGCGGAGAGGACGACGGGCGCCTGCCCTCGCTTGCGCGCCGCCTCCGCAGGCAGCGTCGCCACCAGTCTCCACTCCGGCGTCGCGTGCCCGCTCAGATCAGCCGGCAGATCCAAGACAAAGGTGTGGTCGTCGCCAAGCATCCTGTCAGTGCCATTGGTGCGAGGGGCGATCAGGGCTGCAGTGTCCAGAGGGCGGGCGTCCAAGTGCTCCGCGGCGATTTGATAAGACGACACCAAGCACCGCCCTGCGCGATGCCTGAGTACTCGACACATGTGGCCACAAGGGTTACAACGCGGACCTGCAACAGATGAAGCGCGACACCGTTTCATAACTGCGGGATCAGCAGAATGCGCAATGATCTCTTGAGTCGATGGGTCAATGAGGAACAAGACACCTCGCTCGTTTGCGGATTCGACCAGAAAGCTCAGGGCGAAGGGAAGCCCAGCAAGTTGCTCGTCAATTGCAGAGGCAAAAATTTCAGCAGATGCCACCCCGAGTAATGTGCCATCGGCCGCTCGCAATGCCACGCTCACCGGCAGCAAAGTCTCTTCACCATCCGAGTAGGATGGGTAACTGCGAGGGAGTTGAGACATGGAGGAAGCGGGCCTGGTGAACCATGGCTGATTGGTTGGGTCACACGGACAGTGAGCGTGGTCGAGCCGACGGTCCCCGAGTGTCCAAGTGCTCATGTGAAACATATAACTAAAGGTGCAACGAGTGGAGCCCTGAATAGTGCTTTGGTCGCAGATAAATGCACGAAGTACACCAGCCGGCTCCCGCTCTGCACCAATAATTGTCCCCCGGACTGTGGCAACATAGACTCGGCCAGAACGATTCCCAGCCAAAAGGCTGGCGAAAAAAGGAATGAACTTGCGCGGGGCCGTGTCAGAGTGCAGAATATCATTCACTATTGGTGACGCTTGCAGGTGACCAACTGCATTAAATGTGTCCAACAAAATAGGACTTATAGCTTCCTGGGCGGTGAGGATTGCTCGATTTGCAGTTTGGTCAGACATCACCCTGTGCAGTTCGATGAGTAGAAACACAACCGAGAGCAAGCATACTTGAGAAATGAAGAAAGAGATCCAGACCAAGTCACCCAAATAATCCCTTGGCTAACAGAGATAGCGCCACCAAGCTGAAAATAAGGACGGTCACCTCAAGCACACAGTACGCGAAAACCCGTACCAGAACAAACATGAGAATCAAGTGAGAAATGGGGTGTTTCCGAGCCGGCTCGAAAAACTTGAGGGCCTGAAACCTTGCATAAAATCCGGTTGGTAGCAAGAGCTCGACTTTTGGAGGCTGCCATCTTGGCAGCTTCCGCCTGAACCCACCAACCCTCCCAAGCCCGCCCAGCATTTTGGACCTTCAAGCTTTCGCCCCTAAATTTTATGGATAAAGATCAAGCACTACTTTCGCAACTTTGTAAGACTTACTATGTTACTAACTGGCGTCTTTGCGTTAATGCAAAAATCTAACGAAGAGCGCCGAATCGCCGATCCTCCTCCAGCCTTGTGTGTTTCGAGGGCCTGTCGTACAAACTGTGTCCATGGCTGCAAATGACGCAACAATGCCCCTGGGTTTACGCCTCAACCCTGCACTCGAAGGCGGTCTCGTAATCTGTGAGCTTGATTGCGATGGGTTAGCGTCCAGAGCTGGTCTGGCGCGAAAAGACGTCATCGTCTCTGTTCAAGGGCTGAGTATTGCTGGTTGGGAATTCGACAACGCGGTTGGAGCGCTCGTCCAATCAATGGAGTCTCAGGCACCAATCGATGTTGGTTACATGCGTCCAGGGTTTCCTGTTGAGTTGCATGCCCAGATCGCACGAGTAGCTGAGGCGAACGTACATGCACAAGTGGAGGCAGCATTCTCCAGCAAAAAACTGCTTCTGGAACAGTTTGATTGTTCCTGCTGTCAGGATATTTTCAACGACCCTGTTTCACTTCCCTGTGGTCATTCTTTTTGTATGGCTTGCATCATGGAGTGGGGCCGTGCCCAGCCAGGGAATGTGACTTGCCCTGACTGCAGGCTCCCGCTTTCGTGCCCGTTGGACACGCTCGGTCGCAACGTCGTCATCCAAAGCACGCTTGAACTCTTATTCCCAGATGTTGTGGCCGAACGAAGGCGGCCTCGTCCATCCCGATCGTTGTCCCCAGAAGAAACCAAGCTGTGGTATGAAATCTGCGAATTGTTGGGCGGTCTTCACTCTGAGGACACATTGGTTGTCCTCGCTGCGGCACTGCGATTCTCAGAAATTGTTCACGAAGCGATCAATTTTGTTGCAAGCCACGAGAAGTTTATGGATATTCTGTCGACCTGGTGCATGTTGTGGGAGTCAACAGGTCTCGAGGTGTCTGGTGTGGTGTCTGTGACCATCTTAAAGCTTCTCAGCGTGCCACAGACGGTTTTTTCAGCACGGGAAACCAGTGGGTTGTACGACAAGTGTGTGTGCATCTCGCTGGCTGCTTTGCACTCCACCAACTTCGCTGTATTGCGCTGCGGGCTCACAGCCCTGCACACAATGGCGACAGTAGAAAATGGAATCGACCGGAGAGGGTTCTGTGAGGGGCTCCATGAGTCGTCCTGGGTGCGCTCAATCCGAGGTGCTGAAGAGTTCGACGCAAGCATGAGGGGGTTGGCCCCTGTCTTGTACTCAAGTGACGACGAGATGGCACGTCTCGGAGCCAACGTCCTCCGCAACCTCCTGCCTCCCTTCTCGCATTGCTCCCCAGCGCACGGCCAGGTGCCCCCCCGCCCTTGCATGCATGAGCACTTCTCCTCTGTGTTGTGCTCTCACGATCTCTCTTGCACACGATCTCTCTCACACGATCTCTCTCTCTCTCTCTCTCTCTCTCTCTCTCTGGCGCTCCAGTCCTTTTGCTGAGCTGACACACTCCTTCAAACAGCTGCGAATCAGCGCTGTGTGGGTGCTGCTGCACTCTCCGGTGGAGGCGGAAGCTGTGTGGGCGTGCGGGGAAGTCACCACCGTCGTCTCCTCTGCCGACCCGGAGAACTCGACCCGTTTTCTCACCCATCCTCGTGTGCGAGACGCGGTACGCACTCCCTGCAACCTCTCCAACTCATTCCCTCGCTTGCAACCCGTTCTCTCACTCCCCTGCAACCCGTCATCACTCCCCTGCAACCCGTTCTCTCACTCCCCTCTCACTCCCCTGCAAACCGTTACTCCCCTGCAACCTTGTCTCACTCCCCTGCAACCCGTTATCTCACTCCTGCAACCCGTTATCTCAGTGTGCGAGTCGCGGTGCACACTCCAGGCACACTCGTTCCCACTGCCTTGCTCTAAGTGACATGTTTGTGCCGCAGACGGCGGCCCTTGCGCTGCACTTGCACCAGGAGGAGGCTGTTCTCACTCCAGCTCTGGAAGCGCTCGTGGCGATGGCCGAGTGCACGCGGTCGTCCGAGACCCTCCAGAGCATCGGAGAGCGCCTGGTTGAGATGCAGGGAGGGCGCAACCTCTCTCCAACCGCGGCGCTGTGGGCGCTCACAGGCTTGGACGCTGTCGTCGATGACATTCAGGTCCGGGCCTTTGAAAGTCCAAGAAATGTCTGTTGCGGACATCTGTTGCAGGGCTGTTCGCCTGTCTGCAGGCATCTGTTGTGGCGTGTGTGCGTGCCCCCTGCTGCAGGGTCTGTTCGTCTGTCTGCAGGCATCTGTTGTGGCGTGCGTGCGTGCCACCGTGCGCCATGCCCACATTGCTTCTTGCCCTTGCGGTGTGCTTGCATGCTTGTGCTCGCGGTGTGCTGGCGGTGTGCTGGCGGTGAGCCCACATTGCTTCTTGCCCTTGCGGTGCGCTTGCATGCTTGTGCTGGCGGTGTGCTGGCGGTGTGCTGGCGGTGACACATTGCTTCTTGCCCACAATGCTTCTTGCCCTTGAACTTCGCCAGCACCTTGGCCAGCACCTTGGCGCCCCGCAGTCTGCTGACACTTGGCAGATGGTTCTGGAGAGACCGCTGTCGCTTGTGAATCGAGCGTGTGCCATGCAGCTCGTGGCAATCTTTGCCCAGGGGCAGCGGGCAGCTGAGGACTGCTCGCGTTCGCAGGACGTCGCGGCCGCCAAACAGGACGGCGACGACTTTTGCTACGAGGCCCTCGAGTGAGACCTGCTGCGCACGCAGGACGTCTTGAAACCTCAAGACGACGGACTGGACCTTCAAGGATGTGAATACTTAATGTTAATGATATGATGGCAATAAATGATGGCAGCCCGGGTGCTCTAAGGATGTGAAGAGTTAATGATATACTGGCATTTATGGCAAGAATTAATGGGCCGCAGCCCGAGGCCCAGGTGCTCTCAAGGATGTGGAGTTAATGCCCAAGTACTCTTATGAAAAGGGAGCCGAAAGATGGTGGCAGTCATAAAAAGTGCAGTCCGCCGGACCTCGCAGCCCTCGCGCCAGGACCTCGAAGCAGCCGAACCTCCCCGTCCGGACCTCCCACGTCAGGACCTCCCACGTCAGGACCTCCCACGTCAGGACCTCCCACGTCAGGACCACGTCAGGACCTCCCGCTTGAGGACCTCCCACGTCCCACGTCAGGACCTCCCGAGCCGCGCAGAGCGACCTGTGACTTCATTGTCAGAATGCATCCAAGAAAATTCAGCGTCGACTGGGCAAGGCTCCTAAATCAATACCAAGACAAGCAGACTCGCACCTTGAATGCCAGAACCAAAAACTCGAGGGACTCGTGGCGTGGATGGTGGAATGTGACTTAAAGGGTAGCGCTCACGCCGTAGATGGTGGAAGGAAAATTACATTCATGACGCGGATGGTGGAAGGAAAATCAAAGGGCGAGGCAGTCAAGGACTCACCCCCGCGTCGTCCAAAGTGGAGAGACTTGGGCACCTTTCCTGGAGGCCTGAGCTCCTCCATGCGAGCGCACAGGTCATCCTCCATGTCAATGTCACCGCTTGAGCCCCCACCGCTCGCTGCTCCCACTTCTCCGCATCCTGCGCCATCAGCACGCTCCATCGCATTCCCCGGGTTGTCACTGTGACCTCCCGTGCCCAAACCACGACACTCTACCATTTGAGCACCGTCTTTCCACCCGCCGCCTCTGCCCTTGCCGCTCTTATTTCGTTTCCCCTTGTCGCCCAAGTTCAAGGAATCGCCAAGGGCACCACCCTCCATTGACTCTTTTCGGTCCAGTCCTGCACGGCGTTCAATACCATTGACACGCCCAAGGCACGGAGCGATACCAAATTCATCAGTGGGGTGGGGTTGTTTGCATTTGTCGTGCTGCCGGCAATTTCCTCGCCGCCAAAAAATGCAAGTCTTTTTCGGAGTCACCTGCTTGCACTCAGGATTCCAGAACAAAACTGGAATCAACACGTTCGCAACCACGGACACACCTCCTGCATGTCGCCGTCCACACTATGGAGCTGAGAGCGACCTGTCGCCCTTCTGTCCCGTGAAGAGACCTTCCTGCCTTGGATGGTTAGAGTCTCGGGGAACTTTCTGAGAGCATGCACCTTGGTGAAACATCAAGGCTGACCTTTGCCTCAGCAGCGCCGACCTTTTTCTTTTTGGTGCGCTCAAACTGGAAAAAAGCCGGAAATTTGTGGAAATCGACAAGATGGCGTCTGTCCAAAAAAATCAGTCGCTGACAGAAACAGGAATGTGATATCGTACTTGCGCGGCCAACTGGCAATAAACTTCTTCGAGCAACTCTCAACCAAGCATCGATACTGTTGGGAGGTGTGAATCCACTCCATCATCAAATCGTACGCCAGTGTACCATCGGCTGCCGCTTGGCAAGCTCCAGAAAGAAGCTGGAATGTGATTCCTGCAGGTGGACATCCAACAGAAAGGCTGAAGGAAACACGTCATGGCATGCAGAACAACGAAATTGGTGAGCGCTCCGGTAATGTGCATCGAAGGCGGAGACGCTTGTGAACATGGCAGTACATCCGTGAATCGTGCAGACGAAATCGAAACTCTCACCCCTGCGGCAGTTAATGATTCATCGCAAGGGCTCAACCACGCACGTTGTTGTATCAATGACTTCGACAGCAACCTTCTTCCAGCACAACTCCCTCAGCACATTGTTCTCTTCAAACAGCGGGTCGTCCGGCGCCTTTCGGCGCTTGATCATCTTTTGCTTGAAGTCTTTGGACGAACAGATAACGTACACGCTAAGCTTAACAAGCCTCTCTAATCAAATTCTAATCAAGGTAAGTTTCTTTATTTTACCGACTAGAAGTCGAAATCATTAACAAGAAACAATGGCTGAGCGCCCGGCGGGCGAGCACACTGACAGCTCTCCAGGATCTCCAAACCCCGCGCAGAGTGCCTATGACAAGGTTATAGACGCTGCAAAGGATTTGTTCAACCTCGAGCTTCGAGTTGGGCAGTTGGAGATGTGTCTCGGAACTGCGGATCTTGCGGCAAGTCCCAGACACAAATAGTGTAGGGCTGATTCCTCTCCAGATTCGCGAGTGGCACACCGTCTCAAAAGAGTGTGTGCGACTGTGTCTTAGTATGTACCGGGATCTTTATCCGGAAGCATCCTCCGGAGATATTTCTCCGGACGTCCTGGACTTGAACTTGTACCACCTCATGGCGAACCAGCTCCGACACTACGATGAAAACACAGAGTTTGTGATTTTAGAAGGAATTCTGACCAAGGAGCCGGACGGAAAGATGGTTCGGACCACTTCCGACACTGCCGGAGGATGGCATCGTCGTTGGTTTGTGTTGACGAATCACCGTTTGTTTTACTTCAAAGACGGTGCCCGTCCGGGCATTGAAGCGCGAAGTTCGTGGACCTGGTACGAACAAGGAGTGATCTTTTTTGTGTTAATTCGCGCAGGACACACGGGGAAGATTGTTGCCCTGTCACCTCGTGTCTTGGCCAGGTTTACCCTTGCGGTTCTTGGCACCTCCCGGGTTGGTCTCTGTCTTTTGTTGTTGTGAGAAGCCTCATTGACGCAGGCAAGTCGCACACCGCCGTGCGTTCGTTCGTTTGGCTGCGCGATATTGAGGCAGTGCAAGAGCACACGTCTGGATCTGAGCGAGGCTTGTGGAGCGCCGGCAGTTTCAACCCACAGCCGAGGTGCCCGTCTGCCACTTCCAACGATTTTCTTGTGTTGACACAGTGACCAACCCATGTGCAGGTTCCCAATGTCAATCAAATTCAAGGACGGCGCCCAGTGGACGTTCCGAAGCAGTGACAGGCGCATTGTGCACACCTGGACAACGGTCTTAGCAACTGCCATGTCTCATGCCGCGTACGCCCGCCCTGCACTCCCGACGCCCAGCAGTCGCTTTCCCCGTGATTCAAATTGCAGCTCTCACGCTTCGCTGCAGCAAATACAGTTCTGCAGACCACGCGTGCCGGTCGGACGTCGGGCGTGAGCAATCCAAGGACCAGGTGCCCTCCCACCGACAGCTCGCGCGACTGCACAACGTCCAACAGAACACTGCGCACGCACGGCACGCACGCGCGCACGCTAGCAGTGCACGAGTTCCAACGCACACATGCGCGCCTAAACCAGTGCCCAACAGCACACATGCTGGCACTGCGGCACTACGCTTCGGCACCTTGGATTATTTCACTATCCTCAAGAACTGACCTCGTGTCCCAGGCACTCCGGCACCTCGCTGCGGCGCAGGATGCTCTCGGTCTCAAGCTTGCAGTCCTGCCAGCCACGCAACGCCAACTCTTTGTGGCGGTGCAATCCCAGCTCCAATTGCCGCGGTGAGTCCTAGCACCACACAGTCAGACAAAACAATCAATCAGACACACACGGGTCCGCACGCACACAAGTACGCACAACACAAGCAGCAGCCGCAACACGCAAGCACTCACCAGCACGCAAGCACACACACGCCACGCACAAGCGCACACAACACTTGCCTGCGAAGGCAGGTGCAGGCGAGGCAGATTGACAAGGCGTCGCAGGTTGCGGCGGTGTGTGCTGCGTGTGCGCGACGACCTTGTCCTCCGGCCACCCTCCGGCTTCACACTCACCGGCAACCACTTGAGTGTGCGTCCCTTTCTCCTTGCGTTCAGGTTCACGGGCAATGCCTGGGCACTCTGTCGCTGGCAAGCGCCTTGTAGACCCTGTGTGAAATGAACTACCTCGCTCCGATACACTCCCATGGCATTCACGCCTTCCCTCTCACGCGCAATATGAAAGCTTTCTCTCGCATGCACATGTGAACGCGCTCTCTCTCCTGCAATGTGAAAGCTCTCTCTCACACGCGCAATGTGGAAGCTTTCTCTCGCATGCGCATGTGAACGCGCTCTCTCTCATGCAATGTGACTCTCATGCAATGGTGAAAGCCTTCTCTCTCATGCAATGTGAAAGCTCTCTCGCTCACTCGCAATGTGAAAGCTTTCTCTCGCATGTGCATGTGAACGCGCTCTCTCTCATGCAATGTGAAAGCTCTGTGCCTCATGCCCGATCTCTCTGCCCCGCGTCATTTTCTCCCTGGTGGCATGCAGCTTCCCTGCAACGGAGTTGTCACAGCCCACGCAGGAGATGCATATGGCAGCTGCGCTGGGCCAAACTACTGAACTCAAGGAGCTTCTAGAACGGGGCGGTGATGTCTCTGTGTGTGACCAGGTGCGCCACGACAGCATGCAACACCCAGTGTGGGGAGTGTGAGGCCGAACGCCTGTGACACAATCGACACGAAGCGTGACACAATTGACGTGAAATGTGACACAATCGACACGAAGCGTGACACAATTGACCTGAAATGTGACACAATCGACACGAAGCGTGACACAATTGACCTGAAATGTGACACACAATTGACAGAATGGCTGGTCGATGCTCCATTTGTCTGCTCTATTTGACCACCGAGAGACCTGCGAGCTGTTACTGGAGCACAAGGCAGACCTTCACCAGCAAAAATTGGTATGGCAGTTCTTTGTTGATACTCCAGTTTTCAACGTCAAATTGGTGACGTCATGACTTGCTGACATGACTTTCTGAGCCCGAGGCATGACGTGCTTGCATAACTTCCTTCACTTCCTTGCATGACTTACCTGACATGACCTGACATCATGCATGACGTACTCGCATAACTTCCTTCACTTCCTTGCATGAC
>QUTJ01031279.1:0-10647 GCA_003573635.1 Goniomonas avonlea | reverse complement strand
TCTTGGTTGCCAGTGCCTGCACAGCAGTGTGTGCGTGCGTGCGTGTGTGCGTGTGTGTGTGTGTGGTGTGCGCGTGTGCGCGTGCGTGTGTGTGCCAGTGTGTGTGCCAGTGTGTGTGTGTGTGTGTGTGTGTGTGTGTGTGTGTGTGTTGTGTTGCATTGCTCGCAGGGTGTGCACAAGGGCGAGCAATTCGAAACGAGGAGAAGCATCAGAATTCATTTTCAACAAAACAACATCAATCACTTAGAGATGGTCAGGCGAGAGAGGGCACCACGTCATCCGGGTGTGCTAGATACTCCTCTAGTGTGGGGGGTTGTGATTGCGGGGTGCTTCTGACGGACCGCAACCATGCAGTTTGTCAGGAGTGTGGCGACTCCTGCAGATATGTTAACCACGGGTTCTGAGAGGAGATGCAGACATGCTCCCTCAGAAAATACCCGTCATCCCCATAGACGGCGAGTGGGGTGCGGGTACCATCGGCGTTATACCGCCAGTTGAAGCGGTGTAAGAAGTTCAACCGCTCGAGACCACTCTGGTTCAGCATCCCTTTATCGTTGGTCCGGATTGTGGGTCCAAATAGGTGGACCATAATCCCATCTGGCGTCATGACCCCCTGAAAGAGGAGGCCAGGGACGCGCTTATGGCCGTTATAGACCTGTTGTTGGCCCCGGTGCTTGGACGGTCGGGCGACCAGGCGCAACGTACCGTCTATGAAACCCCAGACATAGTCAGTTGGCGCACCGGACTGATGCAGGGCAATGGCGAACTCATTGAGTTTCGCAGCTGTCAGGCGCTTCTGATCGAACAAGAGGGTCGAGTCCCAGACCCGAGACAAGTGATCGATCACAAGCTTGCAGGCACTTGAGATGTAGCTCGAGTGCATGCACAAAAAACAACTCACTTAATTGCATCAGTGTATTTGGGTTGGCCATCCGAAACAGCACGCAACATAACCCATGGACACCGTCCACCCTTGCCCGATTCGCAATCTGAACTCGGCCGGGATCAACAGCAGCCGAGCTAGCTGTTCAACCTCTGACTTCTGGAACCGGAAGAACAACCTGAACTGCTCGTTTGAAAACCTGTCAAGGTGGAAAGACCCCTCCCAACGATGCGACCACCTGTCATGCGGACCACCTCAAGGTCCCGGAGCAACCGCCTGTACCGGGACTCTGCGGAATCCGGGCTACTGTCAGCCAGCACACCGGCACGGATGTGCCTCTGGGGAAGTTTTGCCTTTGAATATGGCCCCCACCTGTTCCCAGACCAGGACAGCGACTGCCCAAGTTTGCCCACCCCGTCACTGTCCGAACCATCAGTGTTATCAGTGTCCGTCCAGAGATCCGACATTTGGCGCTGCAGCTGTTGCGGCTGTGAGCTAGCGTCTCCCGCTCTTAAAAAACACCCTAGCGACAAGTCCGCTACAAGCTCCCGTCGCGTTTGCGTAAACCCTAAACCTTGAAGTAAAATTGACACACTCCTCCACGTTCGCTACACGTCCGGCTACAAGTAAATTTGACACTTGCGTAAACACCCTAATCTTACTATACAAGTGCTTGCTAGTCATGTCAGAGCGGTAATTGTTGGAAAAATGGCGGCCTTCGTCACCTGGCTGTTGGTGTTGCTTCTCCAATTGTCAGGAAGTGCTTCCCTGTCGCCGGGCAGCTTTGACTCAAAAGTATTGTACCCCGAGCTATCGGCTTATTACGTGTCGTTGGCAGAAGACGCCTCTCCAATCGAGGCACACGCGGCGCAGAGCCTGTCCAATCTCACCGGACTCCCGATCCAGACCCCGGGACAAGGCAAGCAGCTTGCGGTTGGTTCTGGCGCTGCCAACCATGTGGACCCTTTGCTTGACCTTAGTGGACTCGGTGATGAAGGGTTCGTTCTTGCAGCTCCTGGAGAGTCACTGGTGGCGACCGGCGGCGTTGGCGCTGCGCGAGGAACTTTGTACGCCGTCTATGCTTTGCTCGAGCAGATGGGGTGGAGATTTTGGACTCCCACTGTTACAGATGTGCCCTCTAGCCCAAAGATCCCGTCAGTTCTGAACGTCCGAACCTTACCCGCCTTCGAGTATCGTGAGACAAACAGTTTCACGGCAAGGCACCAGGACACGCAGGAGTGGGCAGCAGGTGCTATGCGATACAACGGAGATGCCTTTTCGGGTGCCACGAAGCCTGGTGGTGGCATCACTTACGCAGCAGCTGCCGGCCCGGTCCACACAGCCTTCCACCTGGTTGACCCAAGCCTGAATGTGACCTATCCGGAGTGGTTCTCGGAGGATATGACTCAGCTCTGCTGGGCCAACGAGAGTCTTGTGGCCTACCTAACGGAACGAGTGCTCGACATCCTCGCGAACGACACCTCCGCCAATATTATTTCGGTATCGCAGAATGATGGACACGGGTATTGCACGAGGCCTGCAGACCAAGCCATCATCGATGAAGAAGGGTCACCCTCGGGACCCATCCTCCGCACTGTGAACGTTGTGGCGGAAGCTGTGCAAAGTAGGTTCCCACACGTTGCGGTCGACACACTGGCGTACGTGTACAGCCGAAAGCCCCCGAGCATAACCAAGCCGCAACCGAACGTCATCATCCGGTTGTGCTCGTTCGAGTGTGACTTTGGACACTCCATTGCCCACCCTGCCAACGCCGAGTTCTATGCTGATCTTGTTGGGTGGGGCAACCTGACCTCGCGCGTGTACATCTGGGACTACGTTGTGGACTTCAGCAACTCCATGATGCCCTGGCCCAATTACGCAGTCCTGGGCGAAAACATTGCTCTCTTCTCGCAGCACAGCGTCAAGGGAATATTCGAAGAAGCAGACTACTGGGCCAATGGTGGAGACCTTGCACATCTTAAGGCATACGTCATGGCGAAGGCTGTGTGGGACCCGACGGTGGACGCTGCGGGACTTGTGACGGAGTTTATCAACGGGTACTACGGCCTGGGCGCCCCGTACGTCCTCAACTACATGCTCACCTTCCTCAACTCCGAGGCCAAGATGGGCCTGAGCTTCACCATGCGAGAGAACGTCAAGTACACGGCGCCCTACCTGGACTGCGACTCCGTGCTAACGGCCGCTCTGAACCTCGATAACGGAATCAAGGCGATGGGCGAGGACCCGAAGGCCCCGCGGCTGCAGCTTGTGTCGCTCATGCCGCTGTACGTCGGCGTCCTGCGCTGGGACGAAATGGCTGCCTGCGCCAACTACACCGCTGCGTGGCCGTGGCCAGAAACCAAGCAGGCGTCCTACGACTGGTTTGCGAATCTCTACCGCGCGTTTGACCTTGACGGCGGCGACAGCGGCGCGATTAGCGAGCGGGGGTATAACTTAACGTGGTTTTGCCAGACCGCTAACGTCACCGACCCGGTTGCTGGCTGCGTGTAAAGTGTCGAATATGAACGAGCTGCTGCACGCAAGCCTCGTTGTGGGAGTTGATTCCGTACATAAGTTCATTTGCTCGTTGCGAAGTTAACTCCTCACATTAATGTGAGTTAGTTGCTCATAGCCGCCGTATGCTTGCAGGATGCCTCCAACGTCTGGGTTGCTGGGCCTGTGTCCGGGTTGGTTGGACCTGAGAGCTCCACCCGAGTTGTGGAAACATGGGATATTCTCAAAGTACAGACAGTGCAATTGCACTTACAACAAGTGCCACCGAGTCGTCAGTTCACGCGGCCGCTCAGCAGTTCCTGGGAGGCTGGTGTCCCCCTCCCCCCCCTCAGTTCCTGGGAGGCTTGAGTCCCCCCTCCCCTCCTCTCCTGTCCGCATCCTAAAATCACGGGCAGCGGTTCCTGGAGGCTGAACCCTGGACCCTTCTCTCCCGTGCACGTGTCCAGATCACTGAGCAACCGCACCGGTGGTTGGCATCGCTACAACTATCGCCATATGCAGCGATAGTGACGCCCAACCGGCGGTCCCCAACCCCAGAAGGTAGGCTTGCAGTGACCGGTGGGCCGCCACTGGAGGGTTACCGGACAGCCTGATTGCCAATAGGGGAAGGAGAGGTGGGAGAGAGATTCTGCACCGTAGTTCCTTGGTGCAGGTGTTCAAGTTGGTCAGTGACGCTGCCCGAGGTGATCTGACAGAGGAAGCTTATGAGGCAGGAAGCCCAGCAAGTGGGTTGCCTCACTCCCTCGGGTACGTTCCATGTGGGTCACTTAGTCGACCGACCCACTCTCGCTGGCGACCCGTATCCATCCTCACATGGGAGGTGCTGCTGGGTCAGGCTTCGCTTTCCGTGATTCTTGAACTCGCGGACATGGCTCGGTCGGTAGGTGCCTACCGAGGAGAAGGAGCTGGTAGTGTTGGCGCTGTTGCAGCAGCAGCAGCAGCAGCAGCAGCAGCAGATGGTGCCTGTGCAGGAGGTGCTGCCTGTGGTGTTGCTGCAGCTGCTGATGGGAGGGGTGCTGCTGCTTTGGCGGCTGGCGCTGGAGCCACCGCAGCAAGAGCGGCAGCTACTGCTGCTGCTGCTGCTGCTGCAGTGGCAACGGTTCCCTGTGCCTGTGTTCCAAACGAAGCAAGCGGGCAGGGTTGGGCGGCGCCTGTGGTCGTTGCGCTCGCGCTCATGCTGTGAAGGGAGGATGATGATAGCTGTCCAACAGGGAGTTGCAGATTAGGAGATCCAAGGCGGAACGCCGGGGGGGTGGTCTGCGATCTTGCGTTGGGTCGAGAGCCAACCACCATACATTACGAAATGAACGGCCAGACTCACCTGAGCAGGAGACCCAGTCAAACCGTGAGGTAGGACGGTGGGAGAGTTCGCCTGTATGATGTCAGGGATTCACCAGAGATAAACAAATGCTCACTGTGGCAGCCCCGCCCACGTGCAAGATGCTTGACTTCAGACGAGCCCAGCGCTGAGAAAGCTGCGATGATTTTCGGTCCAACCCAGACACGTTCCTGATCGCTGCCCAGTTTCCTGCAGCGAAGCTGAATGCCGGGCCGTGGATTCAAAGCACACACACCTTCCCCGCACGACTGTACGGCTCGAAGAAGCTTTTCGTCCTCGTCTGGAGTCCACATTTTTCTTGGCCGGCGAGAGATTTGCTAGGGAAATGTGAGGATAGCGCCAAAGGTCATCATCTGGTACCTTTTCTGCAGTCAACCCAAGAGGGCGTTTCAACCCACTAGGTGGGAGAATATCAAAATTGTGACCCCTCTCAGAAACCAAACGCTCTAGGCGTTTCAAGAGCTTCTCAGCGGTGAGATCGGCGGTATTGTCCACATCGCTGCCGCTGTCCTGCTGAACCCGTCAGAGGCGGCACCAGAGACCACTCCTCACATCATTATCTTCAGCTAAGTTGCATCCATAAGCCAAAAATTTCCAAGCTGCACGACAATCCCTGCACAAACGTTGAGATTCGTCGCGGCAAGAGGAAGAAACGGTGTACGTCGATGAGGCGCCGACCGTCAAACCCACAGTGTCCCAGTCAATCTGCACAGTCGGGCTTTGGGGAACAATGATAAGCAAGGCATTGCATAACGTGGCGAGCCGCGCAGTTTGAGTTCCAACCTACACACCAAAGTCAGCTTCCAAGGCAAGGCACATGGGCGAGCTCACCTCGCTCATTTCCCACAAGTGGCTTTACCCTGAATGTTCTTGAACATCAGTATTAGATTTATCTATCCCAAATTATATTTGTCTATCCCAATGAAAGAACCGATGCTCATACAAAGGCATTAGGGCACTATTCACTTATCGTGCCAATAAATAAAACCTTTCTGTCTTTGGTGCTTCTGTCTTTTGACACCTCCTCTTTCGCTGCTCCGTGGGTGGACGTGGGTCAAGAGCGATGCCTGTGCCCGCAGTAATTGCAGGAGGAGTTTTAGGGAGCTCAAGTGTCGTTGCTGCCGCTGGTGGAGCATTTGCTTTGGTGGCTCGGCCAACGAAAGATGTCTCGTTCGAAGAGATGCTGCGTGGCGGCAGAGTGGAGGAACTTAGGCAACTTCTCAACAAAGAACCGGGTCGGAACCTTGATGCCAGATTGTTTGGGGGTGCAACCCCCCTTGTGCAAGCTGCTGCTTCGAACCAGCCCTTGGTTTGTGAGCTGCTGATCGATCGCCAGGCGTCGGTCGAAGCAAAAGACAGTGAGGGCTCAACAGCCCTGCTGAAGGGCGCACTCGAGGGTCATCCAGATGTATGCCGCTATCTCATTGGGCTCGGTAAGACTTGCTGCTCTTCGAGCATTTTTGATGCGGGCAGCAGGTGCTTCTCCTGCAACTGATTCTGCTGGTCAATCTCCAGTCTATGTCGCCTCACTGTTTGGTCACGCTGATGCATTGCAAATCCTTTTGGACTCTGGTGTAACGCCTCTTGAAGAGCTAGACAAAGGTCTGTGCGCAGCTGCGAGAAACTCGCATTTTCGATGCTGTGAGGTGTTGCTCGCCGCAGGTGCAGCGGTGGACGGACGCTCAGATGGACCATCGCCGCTCTTATTGGCTGCTCGGGCTGGATCTGATAGTATATGTGAGCTTTTGATCCAGCACAGGGCATCCGTGACAAAATCGAGCCAAGGATCCACGCCTTTGACGGAGGCTGCGAGGTTGGGTCAATCACCCCTGATCACCCGTCTCTTGTTGGACGCAAAGGCCGATGTCGACGCAGTGTCTCCGAAAGGAACAGCCCTCTTGCTTGCATCACGAAAACTTGCTGGACTGTCACGGGCGGATATTGTGTCATGGGACAATGCCTGGGCCTCAATTTTGCTGCTCCTCAGCCGCAAAGCGGACGCTGGGATCCCTGGTGCAGATGGCACATCGCCGCTGCTTCTGGCTTGCAGTTCCGCATGTGACTTTACGATGTGTTGGGGGATGATACAATGCAAGGCAGATATCAACGCGCGCGGGCCACAGGGCGTCACCCCGTTGATGGCTGCTGCCCTCAGTCCTCGCAGATACGCTCCCGCCAAAATGGGTAGACGAAGGCGAGACAGAGAAGAAGTGGAGGCCGCCGCTCTGTCCACTTGCCGTGGTCTGCTTGATCATGGAGCCGATGGCTCTGCTCTCGATGCTTCTGGTCGTTCAGCTCGTGACTGGGCCGGCACTGCCGGAGTGTGTGACGTCCTGCGTGATGCTGGTGTTCGCCTCGGTACAGGGATTGGCTGCACTGGTCACGAGGACACCGAGGAGGAGGCGGAGTTAGATACACAGGCGCTGTTGTGGTCTCCCGGTACGCATGATTAACTACTGTTTCTTCTCGCTCGATCGTTGGCGCTTTCTTTGCATAAAGCTTTCGGAGGTCCTCGACGATACAGCCAAGTCTCTTCTCTAGCTGCCCGCTCCCACCATGACATGTTATGGGCATCCGGTGACGGTCTCTCCCTCCTGCCCCGCTCCCCTCTCTGCTCCGACATGTGAAGCAGCAGTGCGCAGCGTTCCCCTTGTTGTTTTCTAGACCCAATTCAAGGTGAGTACATACCAAGCATGAGACAAGACAAGCGAGCAAGGCGCGTGTGATTTCACTTTAATTCACAGGCTTCACGCGACGACACGACACAGTTACCAATACAAAGATCCCTACAAAGCAACTCGGAACTTAATAGCCTATGTTGTGTTGCTTGAGCCATTTCCCGCGCTTGGCGATGCGCTGGGAGAGACGTCAGTGGATCATTCACAGACATGGTTCAGCCAGACACACACACCTGCTTCAATCCACCAAGCATTGTGGTCTCCTCCTTTGTCAGAGACGCTCCATCATCCCCGAGAAGTGCACTGCGCTTTTCGGTCGTCGACTTGAGCTGCCACAGCGAGTTAAGACACAGCAACAAGAATCCGAAGCGACAAGAGACCAGAACGACAAGCAGAACGAAGGAAAGGGTTTTGAGACAGCGAGGTGCACAAAACAGACCGAAGGTGAACAAAGGAAAACAAAATTCAAAAAGGGCAAACAAAGAAAACAAAACAGGATCAACGCAGAAAGCACGAAACATACCTCATTCACAAACTGGGTGTCATCGGGACTCATGAGGGAATCATCGCCCAGAGTCTTGTGATCGGCACCCAACCGCTTCTTCATGGTTGCCAAGAATTCCTGAGGATGACACGAATAAAAAACGGTGTCGACTCGAAATACTGACAGCTCCAGAGACAGTTCCATCACAACATGCACCTTGTCATCGTTGGACATTAGTGCCGGAGTTGGGAGGTCAGTGGCCTGCGGAGTCATTGCGCCAGCAGACAGGGCTTGGTGCTTGGCAATTATCCGAGAGCGGGAAGAGATAGCCGCTTTGAGCTTGGCGACATACTTTTCATCATCAGGAGTCATGAGACCGTCTCCGGGTGCGCTGGTTGTTCGTGAGCGCTCGGTGTATCGACCCTCCATTTTGGCCAAAAAGGCCTTTTCATCGCCTGCTCCTGTTTTAACGGAGGATACACGAAATAAGGCACAATCACTGACCTTTGCAGCTCACACACTTCGAGAACATGGCGTCCTCAACCGGACCAGGGGCTGTCCGTGAGTCAGCATAACAAACTCAATCAGATCAATAAAGCACGCAAATCGCTAGAGAGACCAAAAAGCTAGCCAAAGACCCACCTTGACCAAAAACCAAGCCAATCGCTGCTGCCACAGCCGCAATGGCAAGGAGCGAGAGCCAGGCTGCCTTGCGGTTTTCTGGGATCGCCATCCTGTGAGTCACAACAAGAATAGTTCGGTCAAACCTTTCACAGTCTTGTACGTACGCTCCCAATATCTACTATATTTTCAAACAAGTAACAGTCTATCGAGAAGCTTTCCGATACTTCATGAAAATGTGCTCGACAGGACTTAAGGGAGAGCGGGCGCGGTGCGAGCACCAAGAAACAACTGAACCTAATGTCTTTCCTGTTTACCGACGATTTTTTCTACCCTGAACGCTTCCTGCTGCGCGACTGGTTTGACAACGAGCCCCGCATGACACGTCGGATCAGCGATGAGCATGTGCCGAGGCAGCAGCAGGTAGTCACTCGACCGGATGAATTTCTCCAACGTGCCCCATCTTTTGAATTCCAAGCCGAAAAAGACGCGGCCGTCGTGCGCGCGGTGACGCCGGGCCTTGCAAAGGAGGACCTGGACGTGAAGATCGAGGGTCGCAACCTTCTTGGAGGGAGCGGTGGTACTGTCGTGGGATCCGCCCAATAATGTCTCGGTCATGAAATAAACCATTGTTCGAGCCATTTCGTCCAAATCGCTAGAAAAGAAAAAGAACAAGTAATAAGCAAGGTCTTGACCACGAGCATCCTCTCAGAGACATCACACTCACATATAACGGTTCACCTCGAGCGGGTTGATTCTTTTATCTCGAAACAAACACAACAAACACAACACCAAGAAGAGCAAGCGCACAGTGGCCTGCAAGAAGACTCAAAAACCTGGAAATTGACATCTGGGGGAAGGCTCCAGGGTACTTCAGAGTCTTCACACACACACACACAGTATATAAGGAGGCACGTAGGCATCAAGAGCATTTGAGGAGACCAGCAGTGTTAAAACGGCACGCGGACCCTCTGAGGATGTTGCATTCGTCGCCCTCAATCCCGTTCGGCTTGTCACAATCATCCCAGAAAACAGCGACGCGACAACCTGAGAGATCCGTTAGGGAAATACAGTTGCAAAGGCACTCACCAACAGCAGGAACTAGGTCTCCTGAGGCTACAGACAATTCAAAAATCGGGAAATCATTGAGCAGCTGGGTGGTGGCCGGGCTTGGCCAGGAGATCAAGTCAGTCCTCAGCACCCGGAGAAGCCGGGACATGTCTGTTGAAAAATAGAGGGTCCAGTTATGGCTGTTATACTGATCATTGACAAAATGACTCCATGAAACAGCAGGAAGCTCGGTTCCATTCGGCATAATCGTGATATTGCTCGCCCCTGTTGAGGTGGTAAGCAAACGTAACATCGAAATCAGCTGCAATTGCAACCTCACCGTGGTACTCCCAGTCCCACTCCGGCGTTTTCTGAAAAAAAGTATGGGACGACAACATTGGTATCATCCGGTGTTTGTTCCCCCCCAGAACAGGCACTCGTCACGTTCCAGGCGCGGGCTGTAATACGTGGCGGTGGCCACGTATGGTTTTGCAGTCGGGGTTTTCAGGATCGAACGCTCAAGCGACAAGGAAGTCGTGTTGTACCCTGTCACCCTTTGCCTGGACGACCCAACAGATGTTGTCCAACGAGTGAAGTCATTCGTGGTAAACCCTGCGGAGCACTGTACATCGTCGCCCGAGCATGAGTACACAAACCTCTCGACCGTGCTCTCATTCAAATTCCAGGACGGAGGGAACGGAGATGACAATTCGTTCACAGGGAGACAGACCACAGAGACAGCCAACACCAGAGTGGAGAACAAAAGACCACGCTCTGCGGTGCCAGCATTTTGTCTCAAGGGTGATAGATTTGTATCCAATACAAGTAGCGGGCCATATGGGCCCTGTTCCCTCAACGCTAAATTGACTGGAGTCACGGAGACTCCGGAGTGAGGACTAACCCTCTGAGTCTGAGGCATGGCCACCCCCTGGGTCTGCTCGAGGCATGGCCGGCCCTCTGGGAGGCATGGCCGACCCTGTGCACAACCCTTTGGGTCGGAGGCATGACCCTCTACACACACACACACAACCTCCTCCCTTCTAGTAGCTCTCTCTCTCTCTCAGGCAGGCCCTCACGG
>QUTJ01031278.1:0-10641 GCA_003573635.1 Goniomonas avonlea | reverse complement strand
GGTGCATGTCGTCTTCTCTCACCGAGAGCACACACAGGTGAACATCTTCTCCCACGCGAATGTCTGCTCTCACCGCGTGCACGCTCGATTACGTTTCTCACCGAGCACACACACGGGAGGCGAGCCGCACGGGCGAAAAGACGCGTTGTCTCACTGGCACTCACAGACTCCAGAAAACGTACCTGCTCAGCCGCGAGGCGCTCTTCCAAAGCGTGCAAGGCCTCGCGCTCGTGCGCCCGCGCCTTGTCAAGCTCCTCAGCCAGTCTCGTCGACTCAGACTCAATTCCCATGAGGGAGTCGACCCGTGCCTGCAGCGCACGTGCGCGGCTCTGTTGTGGCCAGTGTGGGTTGCATGCGCGGTGGTTGACTGGTTTGACTGCGGGCGGATCCGGTCCCCGTTGTGTTGAAAATTTTCAATAAATTCTATTTTTTAGGGTTGACTGGTTTGACTGCTTACGGAGGAACGGTGAATGTTGTCTGTGTCGTGGACCCGGGTGGTGCGGGGTGGTGCGGGCTGGTGTTTGTAGCTGTGTGATGGTCCGAATGCAGCGGGGGTGGTGAAGCAACCATGTCCAATGATGTCGTCCCACGAATACCTCGCGAAATGAAAAGGAGGAAAGTGGCGACAAACCTGGACATCGCGGGCCAAGTTTTCTGCCGCTTCACGGTTTGCGTTGGCGTCAATCTCGCGCTGCCTCACGCTGCGGAGGCGCTCCTTCTTACGGACACACTTGCCCTCAAGTGTTGAAAGCACCAACTCCAACTCGGACACCCGTGTCTGTTGTTGCGGGTGAGACAAATTCGAAGCTGGGAGGATAAAAACGCGGACGCTCCTATGTGTCGTCCCCAACTGTCTTGAGTGCACGTTGCGTTTCCAGCCCTGGCTGTTGCCGCGAAAGACGACACAAATAACTGAGTAGTCACTAAGCACGAAAGCGCCAGGCAGTGGGACGAGGCTGCGAAACGAACACACACGCGAACGGAGAAGGCGTGGTCCATATGCTTACCCTGAGAGCGGCCTCGGAGGCAGCGGAGCGAGCCTGCAACGCCTCGAGTTCAGCCTCGACAAGGCGCTGCCGGTCCTCGAGCCGAGTGATCGTCATGCGAGCTTGCTGCAGCGACTTCTCTGCCTCCACCCTCGCCTGCACACTGCGGTGTCAGAACATGTCCGGCGGCTCGGCAAGGCTCTTGTCAAAACGCTATTGGTGAGACTCTTGTCAAAACGCTATTGGTGAGACTCTTGTCAAAACACTATTGGTGAGACTCTTGTCAAAACGCTATTGGTGAGAGGCACGACGAAAGCCGCCCGATATCACATTGCTGCAGAGGCCGTCCTCCGGCCTCTCGCAACCAACGACGAGCAAGAAAGAAGGGAGGTGCACCTGTCGCTCGCTCTCGACCACCTGCATGCGGGCATGCAACTCCTTGTTCTCAGAGTCAATTTGCAGCAGCTGTGTTGCCTGCGACGGGGGTCACACATGCGAGCTTCCGCAACCAGCGCTGTGTTCGAGAGTCGACCTGAACGCATTGCGCAACCAACAGTGTATTTGTGCGCAGAGTTGACAGGCGTCTCATAGGCGAAAATGGATGAGAATCATGCGCAACAACAGTGTATCTGTGAGCGGCAGTGGAGGTGTGTTTGGTCTGGTGTGACCCAGGTTTGTGAACCGAACTGAACCCTCAAGCGCGCTGACAGGCGGTGTAATCCAGTGCGTATGGATGTTCCGTGTGTCAGGAGTTACATCAGGGGCTTTCTGCCATGCTCTAGACTCTACCACAGTGTGAGGACCTGCTTAGAATGAAGGTGGAAGGGAAATGTGGGAGGGGGGGAGGGAGGGGGAGTCTGTGTGTGCCGGTGCTCGCATGGGACCTGCGTGTCAGACAACACACCTGCGTGTCGGCACGCTGGTCCTCATCCGAAATAATGCGGCGCAGCTCGGCGTTCTCAGCGTCGAGGTTGAGAATTGTACGCGCTTGCTCCTCGACCTGTGTGTCGAGCTCGTTCCGCTCCGCAAGCATCATCTGCACACGGATTTACATTTTACATCATTGGCACACGGACACGGACACGGACACGGACACGGACACACACTGACACACACACACACACACAAAAAAAAAAAAACACACGCACACTGACACACCCGATCTCTGACGACAAGACAGCCTTTGCAGCAACACACACGCGCAGCCGCACCTGCACCCGCGCCATGAGGTCGGCCATCCGCGAATCACTCTCCACCCCGCGCTGTGTCAGCTGCCTGTCCTTGTCTTCCAGCTGTGCGCGAGCAGTGTGCCCGTGTCTCTCCAGCTCCAGTCGCAGTGCCTCGCACCGAGACCCATATGCCTCGGATTCACGCGCAAGCTGTTCAAAACCATTAGCACTAAGCGCCCACCCAGGTGGCTGGAGCACCTCGTGTGCCTCTCAGTCTGTCTGTCTCTACCTCTCCTGTGTGAGAGTGTGTCTGTCATTCTCACTTTGTGTGGGAGAAGAAGGACATATCGGGGGAAAGCCAGAGTGGCAGAGCTGCACACACAAAGGTGCACCTGT
The DNA here is from genome assembly GCA_003573635.1 of Goniomonas avonlea. Taxonomy (NCBI): domain Eukaryota; class Cryptophyceae; order Goniomonadida; family Goniomonadaceae; genus Goniomonas; species Goniomonas avonlea. The sequence goes on along the minus strand of QUTJ01031278.1, from coordinate 8,090 downwards.
TCCTCCGCCGCAGCCGCGCGCATCTCTGCTGTGCGAACATTGTGGTCAAGGCGAGTCACCGTGGCCTCCAACTCCAGCTGCGCGGCCTGACGGGCCTTCTGCTCCTGCCGCAGCTTCTCCTCCATGCTGTGCGCCAGTCAGTCCACGGGTCCGCGTGTTATGTGCGGGGCATGTGTGGGCGCGTGGGGCGCATGCGTGTGTGAATCACGTGCAACCCACCGCTGGATTGAGGACGCAGAGTCTTGCACAATGCGGTCCGCCTCCTCCTTGAGTCGTCGCTCGGCCGACGCCAGCTCTGCCGCCATGCGCCCACGCTCTGACGACACAGCGTCCAACTGTGCCCGTGTGTGACTTGGGAGACACGCGGGTTAAGCTCAGTGCTGCAAGACTTGAATCCACGTAGCGCTCTGCATCCACGTAGGACTCTGCATCAGTGTTGCAAGACTTGGATCCACGTAGGACTCTGCATCCACGTAGGACTCTGCATCCACGTAGGACTCTGCATCCACCTAGGACTCTGCATTTGTGTTGCAAGACTTGCATCCTCTCTGCATCCGCAGCGAGCACGATCAGATGTGGAGGTGATGGATGCTTGTGCAGGCTTGGGCTCGAGAGCAGGCTCTCGACAAAACATCTAGAGATCTATCTCGCTGTCTCTAGATTACTGTATCTATCTATTTCTACATATTCTATCATACAAACTATTTTTCCATATTCTTTCTATCGATCGAGAGATACTGATCGATCTCTAATCATGGAGTCAATAGCAATAGTGTTTGAACGGGTAAGGGACGGGGCGGGATTGGGTTTGGATAAGCTTAGTCAGATCAGAGATGAGGATTGTCAGCCAATATATCAAATCTAACCACTTGTGATAACGATCCGCCCCACGAAATGAATCGCAAATGAATTTTCGAACGTAACAGGGTCGAATCAAATTGCGCGTCCTCAACTGCAATGAATCGCATTGCCGAAAGCATGGGGAATCGCAATGGCATCCCTTCAGTGAAGTAGACGGGTCCAGGATAAATCCTTGAACTTGAGATTCACAGATCTTAGGTTCAATTGAACTTGTGAGCTCTCTTGAACCGAAACACAGTACGCTCCTTTCGGCATGAATTCTGCGCACTCGACTCATGCTCGAGATAACAACACACCTGAAACACCATCTTGATATTGAATAGATATTACTTTGGAGTGAAATTCAACACAATTTTCTGCATTGGGCGCACCTGTGCTTGTAGGGAGACAAGTCGTTGCTGCATGGTATCCGCGCTCTCCTTAGCGGCAGTCAATTGTCCACGAAGCTGGCCCTCTCGCTCGGCAAACTCCTGTCGCACAGCGGCCTCCCTATCCACCAGCAACGAAGACTTATGTTCGGCGACTCCCCTGGCCCGCTCAAGCTCATTGTTGAGCTCCAGAAGTTGCCTTGCCTGTGAGGGTGGATCAGAGTGGGTCCACAAGCGCACAAACAAAAACTGGTGCGTAAGGGAGGTACCTGCAACATTTCAGTCGTCACATCTCGCTCAGATCGAGCATTCTCAAGACGATGATCAAACTCGGCAAGTCGGCTCAGGAAACTTTGCTCCGCAATGCTGCGTATCAATCAGATCCAGGGCTTGCATAGCTATAACTCCTGCGCAACAAGACGGGGAGAAAAGTCTCACAAACGCACATGAACTCCCGGTCCTTGATAGCGAGCTGTTCCTCCAGTTCCCTGATCCTCAAAACGTATTGCTGCATTCGCGACTCAAGGTCATGAAATTGGACACTGTAGGCACTTTCGGTGTGAACACGATCGGAGCAGGTGGGGCAGATCTTGGATGCCCCTCCAACGGCGTGCTCGAGTTCTTCGTTCCGGGCCTAGCCGAGGTCGTCATGCACATTCACAAAGACGAATGTCTTACCTTGTACATACGCAACTCTTCATTCAACTCCAAGAGTTGGTGAGCTTGGACACTCTCTGTGGTTGTATGGCGGTACGAACCGGAGGAGTTGTTCGCTCGCTCATTCTCCAGCATCCGTTGTTGCTGAAACAACAAGTGCTCCAACTCACGGCAACGCGCTTCACTAAGGGAAAGCTGCTCAGCGAGGACATACGCCTCTCTGCGGACTATGTCGAATCTACCGTCCTCGTGATAAACATTGCGCGGCGCCTTCTCCTTTTGGCCTTTGTCCCAGAGCTTGGAGCGTTGGAGTTCCACGTGATTGAGGACGCCATCGCGCCCCCGTTTCTTAAATGTGAGCCGGACGGTACTTCCGAGTGGGCCGACAAGAGATGCCAGAACAGTGTCGTTCTTGACCGGAATGTCGTCGACCATGACCACCTCGTCGCCGACCTCGATGGTCCCATTGAAGTGCGCGGGACTCCCTTCGACAATGAGCTCCACTTTACGCTGCTTCAGCACAAGACCAATCGTGGAGTGCTCGTTACTCGCCGAGCGATAAGAGTTGCGGGATCCATCGACCGATCGGTCGGGCGAGGTGTCGTCGCCCATTGCGCCCGTGAATCTCTTGGGGCCGCGTCAAAATGACCTTTGCGGCTTCAGCCCTCTACTAAGGAGCTAAGGTTTGCGGCTTCAGCCACCTCGGCTCTCCCGAAAAACCCACAAGTTCGTATTCGAAATGATGATCATATCTAGCAAGTACCTATTTGTTTGGGGTTGCGTGGACGAAGTATTTAATAATACAATATTACATTGGTGGTGCTATATCTCAATCAACATTTACGTAATGGACAGAGCCCAACTGCCGTTGTCGCAGTGTTCAGAGATGGTGGACAGGCCCCGGAACGACCGGCACGAACTTGGGCTGCAGCTTCAACGAGTACCCCGAGGATTTGTTGTGAAAAAGGTTCTGCCCCTTGGGGTATGCGGAGGAACTCGTCAGATATTGGAGGGTGATATCCTTGTTTCGTTGGACGGCTGCAAGCTGGCAAAGGCGCCTTGCATCCCGCTGTTTGGTCTCAAAGGGAACGACGTCACTATAGAGGTACTGCGTAAATCGCGTTCGATTACCTTCAAAGTGCCATTACCGGCTTTTCCACATGCCCAGCCACAACTTTCTCCTCGTTCCCAAACTGGCTCCGTGAGCAGCTGGAAAAGCTCACACGCATCACACCACGCTTCACAACAAGCAAGACCGGACTCCCGTCTACAGGATTCAGTTTTGTTGCACTCTCATGATGCGTCTGGGAATGACATGGACTGTCTCATTGGTGTGTCAGTGAAGTCATCAGAGAAAGGCAAAGCAGCTCTCAGAACCTCCACCAGTTCTGGCTACACGCGGCGCCCACGCTCTGTCGGGCCCAGGACAAACACCAGTATGTCAGACTCGTCTCGATTTTACAGTAGTCCACTTCGCCGTTCCATGAGTCCTCGGGAACAGACCCGTGCGTTGACTCCATCAAAGTTCGTTGTGCCTGATGCACTGTTGCTGGAAAAGCAACAGCGAGATCAGAAATTGGCTGACATTATTGACCGGGAGCAAGGAGAGAAAGCTCGGTTGAAACAACAGCAAAAAAATCTGGAACAAAAGGCTCTTCAAAAATCACAGGAAAAGCAACGGTGGCCTGGGCTGTTTTCAGGGGACGACAATGTTGGCAAGATGGGGGGAGGGCGTTTCAATGCGTCTAACCCCAAAAGTGACCTGGAATGGATCATTTACAGAGGTGACCTTGTCATCAACCGATTTTTTCCTAACCCGTCTGCAGCCAAAAGTATACCTGGCCCGGGTGACTACAACACTCGCAAGGAAGAAATCGTCAACTCTGGGGGAAAGTTTAATCAATCCGCTTTCCTGCGACACTTCGATCAGGTCGCTTTCAACGGTGCGTGGCGAGCTTTTGCCTTCGGAGTTGATGCCCTTTGCAGCTGGGAAGCTGCCAGGTCCTGGGGACTATGTCATTCCAGGGAGTCCAGAAATTAAGGGGGGGCACTTCAGCATGGCCACGCCGAAGACAGAGGTTGAAGTTCTCATGGACCAAGGTAGGATTTGCCCTGGATGTCTTTTCTGCTTCCGAAGTGTTCGCGCTGGCTGATAGCCGGAACAGCCAGGAACAGTCCAGGGCCAGCCAATTATTCGACGGGCAAAAACATTGTACCGGAGGCGGGAGGGCGGATATCGCGGTCCCGCACAAAGACAGAGCTGGAGGAGCACATGGCCCGAGGTGCGCCCTTCGCCCTCTTGATTGCTGCCGTATCTGCCGCATTTCGTGCCGGCGAACAGGCGGACGCCATTGTCCTTGTGTTAGGGGATGTGGGCTGATTGGTGCAGAATTGCACCAAGGGCGGCAAGAAATCCACTCTTGCCGTCCTGCCCGCCAACCTGCATGCGTACTGGGACAAGTCAGATGCGGTTGTTCTCCCAGCGCCACCTGCGCCGTCCGCCTCATCGCTGATACCGTGCTCGCAGCGTCCTACGTGCCAGGGCCATGCGAGTACAATCCCACTCTGGAGGCCAGCAACTCCGGCCGCAAGTTCAGCAAATCTTGTGGGAAAACTGATTTGGACTTCACCATTCTTAAAGGTGAGGAGATGCGCTGCAGTGCCTGCCCTTGCTCTGTTGATCCGTTGGGTGATCACGTGAGAGATAGTCGCACACTCACTCACACAACCGCTCACACCACCACCGACACAACCACTCAACCAACTTCATCACGTGATTCACTCACAACCACTGGCCACGTGAGTTCTCTCCGACACACACATATCACGCTTCCAATCTACACCACTTAAGCACCCCCGATCTCTCTGAACTGATTCTCACTGGTTCAGTGATTCTCACGGAACAAATGCAGCGTCTCGCCAGCCCGGCCCTGCCGACTACAACAACGCCCCTTCAACCAAACCCTTTGGTGGTCGCATCAACCAAGCGCGGGCCCTGAGTGAAATCGAGCGGTCTATTGTCCGGGGTACGTTCGGCAGCTCGGCACCTGGGAGCAGGCGGTGAGGGGGACAGGTGGCTGAGAGACAGAGAGACAGGCGGTTGAGGGGCACAGGCAGACAGACCGTTGGGACAGACCGTTGGGGAGGGACAGGTGGTGACCGAGAGGCGAGGTGACAAAGTGCCAGAGAGACCTGAATGAGACAAGAAGAGGTAAGTGGTTGCGAGACAGGTGGTTGGTTGCGAGACAGGCGGTTGAGAGACAGACATGTGATCGAGTTCAGACGATAACGATCAACGAGGTTGGAAAATCACGCAGCAAGCAGATAACGGTGGCGGATCACCGCACATGCTCTCAGCCTCACTCACCCGCACACACGTTTGGCTGTCTCTCACGCACACCCTCAGCGGCAAAGCTCCCAGGGCCAGGGCACGTTCGGATCAGGGCACCCTCGCCCAAACCTGGGGGGATGATTGCCAAGTCCGGCCATGAGTTCACCAAGGAGCTAGAGAAAGGTCCGCTGTTATGAATTCCTTGTTCGGTAGCTTTCTGACGCGATTCACATGGGAGAATCGTTTCTCTATGCGACAATGCTTGGGTTTGCCTCTGATACTCGTTACCCACAGCGTGGGATGTGCCGGGCCCAGGAAACTACGACGTGCCACTATCCCAAGACCTCAAGGGAGGCCGCTTTGCCGCTTCCAGTCGCACCAGTCACCTCGACGACCTCATCCATCGTGGTGCGTTTTCGTGCATGATACTGACAGTGTGCCTGACCCTTGGCTGACCTCATTGCAGCGTCGTCAATACCAGGCGTTGCGACATATGAACCTGCGCCAGTTCCTCTCCCGAAGGGAGGGCGGTTTAACACCTCCAATTCCAGATCAGAGATCGAGAATCTCATTCTCAAAGGTATGATCACACTCTCTTTCTCTGGGAACGTGTTGCTCACCACACTTCGACAGCGTCCAGGCAGCCGGGGCCGAGTGACTACTCTGTTGTCAAGGGACCAACGTTCCGCCCCACGAATGTACAACAAAAGGGGCAACTCGAAGGTATGCCAATACGCGAGGCTATTGTATTGTTCCGAGCCGCGCTTTCAAACCATGATTCGATGCTGACTCTCGGGGCAGATTATTTCCCTGAGACCAAGATGCTTCGTTCGCCCACAAAGCATTAAGGACCAAGATGACAATATCAGTCATGAACTGATAAGTAGGCGAAATAAGCCTAAAACAATACAAACAAATTGCGCCACCCTCTGAATGCTTCGTTGTATTTCTCAATATTTGATTAGCATAGAAACAGTACCTCCACTTACAAAAATACTCCAGGCTTCTCAGGCTCGATTGCACAATCCAGAGGTCCCATCGCGCGCCGGCGGAGTTCTTTCAAATCCGCAATTCGCTTTTCTTTCTTCTCGATGGATTCAAGGTTTTCATCGTAAGCAGTCCGAAATTCGGGATCCGGGTCAGTCTCCAGGAACTCTAAAATCTCCTTATTTGAGCGCTTGAGATGCTCGAGAGAGTGTTCAAGCTCCTGAATGAGCACAAGGCAGTCGTCGGGGTTGGGTTCTAGAATTGATGCATCATGGGCCATGTGTCCTTGTGCTATCGTTTCACGATACTAGCTAGTGCCTACTTCCTGTCGCTGGTTTATAAACCAGCGGCTGGTTTAGATCGCTGGAAAATGTGGGTTTCGGTGATTAGCAATTACATCAGCGGTCACCCCCAAAAAATCTCGCCGACAGAATTACAAGTCCTGCAATAAAATAAGTTTCCTGACGATTCCCGGTCGTATTTTTGTGAATTTTTTCGGGGATAATGGGCGGTCGCGAGTACAAAACGGGATTTTTTCGGTAATATTTTTGTTTACAAAGAGGTACTTTTTGCCACTTTTTGGTCTTTTCGTGCTGGTCGCGTTTTTTCTCACTATTTTTTCGCACGAAATTGTCCAATTACCCCCCCTAAAAACCCTCTTTCCTGAGACCGGTCGAAACTTAATATTTATTGCAGGACTTGTATAGCTCTACTTTCGCTCTCCATTTGTTATTCAATGACTATAGCACGTGGCCAAACCAGCCGCCCGCTGGTTTCCTTAAACCAGGCTGGTTGACAACAAATAGGCACTAGTCTTATTTCCCTCAACGTTAGTGCAAGGGATTTCTAGTGAAAAAAGGGATTTCCCTCAACGTTAGTGAAAAAAGGGATTTCCCTCAACGTTAGAGCATCTCCACCGCAGACGTCTTTATCGGCATATATGCCGATGCCGACGACCGTAACGGACCGTCCACCGCGCGTAGTCAAATATGCCGATTTTCCACGATTTCGACTAGCAAATATGCCAAATATCGGCAAATCGATCGGCATATTTGCTGACGACTTTGCCGATGCCAACCGGATTTGCCAATAAATATGCCGATAGCCTCCTGCGGTGGAGATGCTCTTAGTGCTCTTGTGCCAGCTAAGGTACAAGGCAGCAAATCAGTCAGTTGAAATCACGGATTCTACGACATATGATGAATAAGCAGCGTGCGGCCTGGGACGATGCGGTTCGCGGAGTCCGGCTAATACATGGGTTTGCCCAGGCAAACCGGTATATGTCTAGTGCCTTGTTTGATTGTTTGATTGTTTGCTTGTTTGCACGTTTCGTTTTCGTGCTTGCATGTGCAGACAGATATGCAAAGCAGCATGCTGAGAGCTGTGCCTTCCATGTGCCCACTCTATCTAACAGCAAAGAAGGAGCTGTTTGCCTTCACAATATAAGGCCTTCTCCAAACAAAATTATATAGTTAACCCTTTTTCTTCAGAACTGTTAGTTAACAGAGAGGAAGATCAGATTAGAAATTAAATGGACCGGGGGATGTGTGCACGCGTGTTAGCGCGCGCACACACGCATGTACTCCGACCCCCGCTCACACTCACCACACACACACACACACACACACACACACACACACACACACACACACACACACACACACACACACACACACACACACACACACACACACAAACGCCCGACACACACCTAAAGAGTGCCCCGTGAGCGTGAGTGCTATTATAGACTGCAAGATGGGTACAAATGTAGACTACGAGTCCGCGCAACCACAGATCACACGCACGCACAAACATATCTAACACCCTCACGCACGCACGCACGCACGGACCAGGCGCAAAGTGTCCCACTAGCGTCCAAGTTGGCC
>QUTJ01031277.1:0-10635 GCA_003573635.1 Goniomonas avonlea | reverse complement strand
CGGCACCCCGCGGCACAGCGTGTGCGTCGTGTCCGCGTTGGGGGCCGCGCTGTGGTTCACGTACGCGCCGGCCGAGCGGAACTCCGAGCAGTCGATCCGGTAGTCAAAATCAGGCAAAATCTGGCGAGTTGGGGTGAGTTCTAGTCATTGATTACAAATGGATAATGAACGTGATCTGCGGAAGATGTTCTGGTCATTGATTACAAATGGATAGTGAACACGCTCTCGCTTGAATACAGCGCACTCACGGCGCTCTCCTAGTTCCCACGGCACCATTCGTTCTCACCACACTATGTCCGCCACTTCCCACGCTATTCCTTCCCTCCACGCTCCACTCGCTCTTCTCTGTCTCTCCGCCTTGTCTACGGGCGCGGTCACCTTCCAGGCGTGAGGGTTGATGTGGACGTCGTCCACCCGGTCCATCCCCCGGCACACGCCAATCACACTGCAGATGTAGTCTCCGTCCTTGAACGCCCGTCCCGCAAACACTCCCAACCCGACCCTGCCAAGGACGTGAGCTCACAATCGGCCTAGCTCTGGAATTGGGGAGGATGTTGTCTGTGAAGGCCGGTTGGTGTCTGGGTACAGGGTGGTCCATCATGCTCCAGAGTCAGGATCGTCGCATTTGGATCAGAAAGAGGTTCGCTATTGAAGAGGACGAGAGCGCGACAGCATACACGCCAGTGGATTGCGACGGATTGTGGCAGTAGTCTGGCCTCGGGACCGGATGGAGAGCGACTACCACCGCCACACCGCCACGACAAAGAGAAAAGGCGCACTTGTCGCTGATTTTAGCAAGAACAATGTTTTCTGTGCCGTCGCTGTCGTGGGCAGCCTTCATGATGCGCATGCCGCGCTCTGACATGTCCAACTTGGAGTCATCGGTGATCGCTGACAGCATGAGATTCAGGTAGCACTCCGCAACCTGCGCAGCGAGGTCAGCGTACAGCCAGCTGTACGCACAAGGGTTCGGTTACCTGAGGGTGCTGAGTCAAAAAGACGTTGTCCTTAACAAGAAGCGCCTGTCTGTCCAAGCTCTCGATCTTGCCGGACTCGGCGTCCCAGAACCTCACGGGCACCGGTGCCGGGCAATCGTAGAACTGCAGCAGGCGATGCAAGGCCGCCGGGGTAGCGTGATGAGACGAGGAGATCGGCTGGACGTCAGCGTTCCAAGGTAATGCCTGAGAGAAACCGTCGTGGTCAATCAGTGCGGCATAATGCAGCGGTGTCAAGCCGAATACGTCCTCCAAGTCCACGCGTGCCCCGCGCTTCTTCAGCTCCGCCGCAGGCTTTGCGTGAGAGGACAGGGTGGCAACGTGCAAAAGTGTGCGCTTGCTCATGGGGAACGTCGCGTCGACAGGGACGTCCTTGTCAGGCAGCTTGTTCTTGTAGACTGAGCGGAACGAGGGGAACGGGGCCTTGTCCATCTTGAAGTCAATATCGCAGGCGTTGGAAAACAAGTATGCCACTGCAGCACTGTTAATACAGCGCTCGAATACATGAAACAAACCACCTTTGTTGTGGGCAGCGTCTTTGAGCTCCTTCAGTTCCGCTGTGGCTTCCAGCTCCAAACCTTTCTTGCAGCCTAGCATCATCGTCAGCAGCTCACACCAAGACGCAAGGCATGAAGGCCACACATGATTTGCATTCCACCATATAGAAGAGCTTGTGAAGCGCAGTGGCCCTCCGAAAATAGCCCTTTGCCCAGTCAGGGCGCAGCCTGATGCACTGCTTCGAGTCGGCGAGGGCTTCCTTGTACTTCTGGAGCGATATCAAGCAGGCGGATCGGTTGCTATAAAAGACAGCATCGGTCGGATCGCTTTCCACTGCTTTGTTGTACATCTCAAGGGCCTCCTCAAACTTCTCCTCGCGGAACAGCTCATTCCCCTTGTTCTTGAATTCAACGGCACTCTGTGGTTGGGGGGTGGGTAACACGATGACAAGATCAAACACAACATAGAGAATTCTCAGGTCAAAACACGCGCAAAAAGAATGTGCTGCAATGAACGAAGAAGATATCGCCGCGGACCTCTTTCGCGGCCATTGGCACGTCTCTTGGCGAAAAGTCGCCGAGGTTCCAAGCATATGGTATCGTGCACCTCGCTAGCTAGCTTTCGGGCGGGAAGCAAGGCCGAAGGGGCAAGTCCACAGAATTGAAATTTCCACAGATCCAAAGGGTGAATTATCCGGTCATTAAAATGTGTGGGTCGTCGGTGCTCAAGAAATTGACAAGAATAAGCTTGCATTTACTACTTTTTGTCATATTAAAGGTGATTAGGAGCTATTTGGAGGTTATTAAATATCATAACGCCGTCACCACAAAGTGCTCAATCTGCACACGAGATTTTGGCCGAAATCTGGTGGTCGTGATCTGGGAGGCGACACATTACAAGTACTGGCCTCAGAGCACTCAGCACCGAAAGGTCCGAAACCTGCAGCGAGACCATGATGACGGGATGGAGCATGAACGTGTTACAAAGATTGTGGAACGGAAAACGGTGTGGGCGAGTACCTGACACTGCTCTGAACGATATTCAGAGTTGTGTCCCAATTGAATTCACCTGGCACGGACCAGCTGAGGTAAGCCATCATCTGATTCGGCATTTCCTGCCACTGAGTCTATTGCATACAATACTAACACAACCAACCAGAGTGTGTATGTGGCGGGTTCGTTCAACGATTGGTCACTCAAGGTAGAGATCCAGCCAGCCCCTCAGAAAAATATTCACAACCGCAGATTCGACTTGAACCAATTGCGAAGGATCACCATCAATGGTCCGCAGTAATTCAGGTACTTTCTTGGCATGTTAAAGCCATTCTTATGAGCTCGGCAGCTGCCACCAGGAAAACATTTCTTCAAGCTCATTGTGGACGATGTTTGGTGAGAACTCACTTGGGGTGTCTCAGGCACTCACCGGATCCTCTGCAGGTCGTGTGACCCGGAGAGTTCAAAGTTTGTTGATCCAGACGGAAACGTCAGCAATGTTGTTTTTGTGGACTCTTGCGCAGTGTCTCATTGGTACCCGAATCGGTGTCTGCTCGGTGGAACTCATGATGATGCAAGCCACAGTTGAACTTTGATTGCTTAGAATGAATGTACGCTTGGCCTCCTTGCACAGAGTCAACAGAACAGGAGTGGAGCGAGAGGCGGGGGGGAGACGGAGAGAGAGCTGTGCTTCTGTCGTTGAATGTGCAGATCTTTCCTGTGTCACAGTGGTCGCTCACACATGCTCTGTGTCTCTGTGCTTATGTCCTTTGTGCACACATACTCCGGCCTCTCTGCTCTCTGTCTCTGTTCTGTCGTCGAATGCACCGTTCGAGAGCATAGCCGGGCGATATGGCAAACTTGATATATCAAGAACCAGCCGACAAATTCTCGCATTCGCGCACACTTGATCCCGTCCGCACCACGTAACACGGCACAAACGGGTCCTCCCTGCCAAACACTCAAGAATCACCCAGTTCTCCTTCTGTCAAGCGGAGAACAGCATGCTCGCTCTCTCACTTGCCTCGTGCGAATTCTGACGGCTCGACCGTTGGCCCTTGGCAGGACACACGCGGCCCGCACACACCGCCAATCATATCAGTGCTTCCAGCCAGAGTCAACCCACTGTTGACTGCGCGACAGCGAAGACACGGGTCAGACAATAACTAACCTCAGCACATAATGGCTGGTCCATTCTTGGCCTGTTCCAAGGCTGGTGACTTGGGACGATCATTCGAGATGTGGTGCTGATCGTTCGAGATGTGATGTTGATTGTAGCCGGCACCAACCGAACCTTGTGACTGTGATAAAGAGCCGCCGGCATACCCTAGGCCAGGCTGCGTGTTGGAGAAATCCAGGATCTGGATCAGGGGAGTCAGTCTTGAGGTCAAGGTGGCGGGGGAAGGCGGGGGAGAAAGAAACTACTCTCGCGCAGCTAAGCCAACAAAAGGCGAACAATACCACTCTAGTCTCCACCACTGTCTCCATGCCAAACAAGGAAGGCGGAGGAGACAATAACAGCACTCTCGCGTCAATGCCAACAACCCACATCAAGGTACAAGCCAATCACGAGCGAGCATGCAAACGGTTCAAAGGCACGGACCTTGGAGGTCGAGAACCCAATGGGCGGAGGGACTCGCTCAGGGCTGCCCAGGGCATGTGTGGAGGACGAGAGATACATCGGGGACTGCACCATGCTCTGTCCCAGCTGTGGCTGCGTGTGAGAGTGCTGCAACATCGGGTGCGTGTCCACACGCTGTGCTGTAACGTCCTCAGAGGCAACAGTAACATGCGCACACTGTGACATAATCAGAGTCGCAACACAGTAACATGCGCACACTGTGACATACAGCAGACAAACAATCAGCGTCGCAACGAATTTCGGGCTGTGCACAAGCAATCAAGGCGCTCTAGCGTAGCAGTCAGCGAGAATCACCTGGCCGTACGTCTGCGCCTGAAGAAGACCTGACGCCTGTCCTCGTGCTTGGTGTGTCGCTGAGGTTGGTGTCAGCGCAGGAAGCAATGCGCAAGATAGGTTCAATTACACGTCTAGTGCAGCACTCGCCTTTCCAACTTTGATCACGAGATGACGAGGAGCTTCACTCTCAAACTCAGTCTCGAACTCGAGAGGTCTGCCTGGACACACAACAAGAGTGGGGGCAGAGTGCTAGAATGAAGTCGCAACAGCAAAGTAACTCGAGGTCAACAAGATCTATGAGCAAGCAGGGCGGTGACAACGTACGTCGTGTCTTGTACTCCAGCGGCTCGCTGAACTCTGAGCGGCAGCGTGTGCCGAGGGCGCAGACTTTGAAGTAGTAGTTGTAGCCTTGCTGCAGAGCCGGGAGCTCGCATGATGGCAATGACCCACGGTATACACGCTGCCACGCAAACCGTTAGCACGACTACTGCTGGCACGATGGCAACGACTCTCGAGACAGGACACAGGCTGCCACGCATGCTACTATCCTCCCTCAAATGTACACGCACAATCAGTGGTGGGAAGGGGGGCAGAGAATGTTTTCTCAGACAATGAGACGGCAGAGACGGCGAGGTTGATAAACGCTGCTTTGAGCGGTATCGTCTCTGCCTGTCTGCCTCTGCATGCCTTGCCTCTGCCTCTCCACCTCTCTCCCCTGCTTTCTGCCTTTCTGCCTGTCTGCCTCCGTCCAACTGTCTCTTGCTTGCTGTTGAGCCGCTTCTGCCTCCGTCTCTGTCTCTCCACCTCTGCCCCCTCCTTCTGCCTCCGTCTCTGTCTCTCCACCTCTGCCCCCTCCTTCTGCCTCCCGGCTCTGTCTCTGTGCAAAGGCATTGCTCACCTGATACTCAGACTCGTCCTCAGAACGCTGTTCGAGGACAAACTCCCTCCAGCCGTCCTCGCCCGGTGGGGCGACCAACGGAGGGTCCCAGGACAGAACCACACCACCACGCTTCTCGGCAAGCATGGGCCTGCTGCAACGAACACCAGCCAGGGTCGGCCCCTGAAGACGCGGCATCAACCCACGATTGGCACAAGGGGAGAATTGAAAACGCACCTGGAAGTCCATAACTCGGAGGCACTCGGCCTCCAGGGACACGTTGAGCTCACAACCGAAGTCGATGCTCGGAATTTCACCGTACGGCATTGGGGCACTGACTGTGGCGTCAATGCGCGCCTCAAGCAACGGCGAGTTCTTGAGCCACGCGTACGCGTCGCTCTCTTGCATTGCTGCGTCCGCAATAGCCGTGGTGTGCTGGACCTGATGCCGAAGTTAGCCTCGAGCTTGAAACCAGGTGAAGCACCACCTTGACAAGACTGTCCTGGACGCCCTGCAGCTGTTCGATGAGGATTTTGTTCTTGTCGTCCTCAATCTGTTGCACACGGAGGACCAACTCAGCCTCACGCTGATTCAACAACGTGTGGAGCTCCGCAATCTGGGCTGCATGTGAGACATGGCATGGCACAGGCAAGCAAGCGAACCTTAGCCTTGACATCGCCTTGAATGACAATGCTGTTCGAATGCATGGCAGTCAATGCTGCCTGAAGATCCCCCATCTGCTGCTCCAACTCGCTTTGCCTCCTCTTCAACTTCTCGGTCTGAGGGACAGTAAGGACGGCACCACGTGGCAGTACCAGCGCAAGCCTACCTTCGGCTTCATGTGCGCTAAGCTTTCAGAGAATGCCTCCCCAACGAACTTCCGTGGGTGGTTGAGGTGACTACCCAACAAAAGGCAGTGGGCACAGACGGGGGTTTGGTCCCGGGTACAGAACAAGCTGAGACTGTACAGAGTAGTCAGGAAACCTGCACCACAACAGCCAAAACAAGTGGGGAAGCAGCAGCACCCACCGTTCCTCGGGATGGACCGGGCAAGCCGGGGCACGAGGTGCCCCAACACTGACACTCCCGATGTCGGTCAGCTTGTGTTTCTTCAAGGCGCCCATGGAATGCTGCAGCGAGGCGCACCTACACGGGTTCAACACCTATGGCTACGGAAATGTATCCGCACCGCTCGCAATAAGCGACACCTCCGCAATCCTTGCACTCCTTCTGCGCCGTTCGCTTCTCACAGCGACCGCAGTTGACTGATCCGTTGCTCAGACCAATCCCGCTTCGCAACCGCTCAGCAACATTGGACACCAAGACGTCCTCGTAGTTGTCAAGCTGTAAAAATATCAGCGAAACTCAACCTGAGAGTCCGACCCACCGAGCCGGAGAGGACAGTCTTGTGCCCACACCCGTGCGCCGGACAAACAATCTTGCCACGAGACAAGTCCCCGTCCTCCCCATCCTCGTCACGAGACGGTGACATCATCGATGACTGAAGCTTGCTCAACTCTTGAGAGCGCTTGATCTGATTTGCGCATTTCCGGCACACATAGTGTCCGCATTGCAAGACAACGCAAACATCGACGAGCTGACGGCACTGAACACACTGCAGTGCGTCCCGCAAAAGTTTCTCCCTATCATTATAAGCTGTCACCGCATTTTCCTCAAAATTGTCGGCGGTCACGCTCGACAGCATCGAGGAATCAATCTCGCCTCCAGGCCCATCCGCCATGTCGCCTCGATTGTGTGGCCGGCAACGAAATTCGAACTTTGACGGCCTTGACGACGTCGTTTCCTGACCTCGTCAAAATTGTATGAAGAGCAGCACGATAGAGCATCGGCTTGGCCGGCCTGGACAGGCTGGACTCGGCCGGCCTGGTGGCGCGATGACTGCAGCAGAGGAGGATCCATTTGAGCTTGCAAAAGAGTGTGTTCGAGTGGGTCATAACGACGCATAACCTGACTTGTCCTGCAGAGATATTCTCCAGGCCCAGCGCGACATCCAAAAGCGGTATTGCACCTGGAAGTCCTTGAGTCGAACTGCAAGCCTTGAAACGGACGATGATTTTCAGCGTCTGCATAGTGGGTCTTGTTTCAAGTATCTCATGATCTTATTTTGCGGTTTTTGTCGCAGTGGACTTGGTGGCGCAGCTTAACCAGCTCGAAGAGGAACTCATGGAATTGGAAAACCTGTTTTCGGAGATCCTCCGGAATTTCGGCAGGTCGAGCAAAATATCCCGTGAAGACCTTTTCCAGCGCCAAGAATTTGTTGAGACTGAGCTTCGAACTGTCCGTGACCTACAAACTGAGCTGGGAGACCTTCCTCATATTCAAATGCAAGCCCAGAAGCGAGCGCGAGAATCGCTGGCTGCCCGAAGAGATGTGAGCAGCATCGTTGCCGTCAGTTTTGAAACACATGCTTACGGTGGGATATCAGTTGATGGAGGAAGAAGAAGCCGAACGCCGCCGGCAGGAGGTTGCCCAAACCAACGGTCGCTCCATCGAGGACGCACAGTGTCGCCAAAAAGTACGATGAGATTTATCATTCGCTGAGCGACATGCTCCCATTTATTGTTGAGCCCTGATCTCACATACGCTTTGCAGCTTCTGGTTGAGGAGCAAGACGAGAACCTCGAGCTTATATCGCGTTCTGTGACTCGTCTAGGGCACATGGGTAAAGATATGCAGTGTGAAATCAGCGAGCATGCTCGGTGAGCCTTGATTCCGTTGGACTAACCGTTCTTTGTTGTGAGTTGTTTGATCCGTCCACAGAATCATCGACGACATTGATCAGGCCGTTGAGAAAACCTCGTTCCGACTCCGGGGTTTGAACGCCCAGGTCAAAAAACTGATGGATGACCACGGTAGGTGCGAAGGTGATCGGTTTAGAACTCACCCACCCTAGGGCAACTGCCTGTCTGCCTGGTGTTTTGGCTCCTGTTGGCGCTCGTCATTCTGACTCTCCTCGTGTTTTTGCTCCCTTGACCGCACCTTGAGTTCGAGCAAGGCGTCCTCGTTGGTCTTCTCGTCAGTGCGCACCACGCAGAGACGCCCAAAGAACCTCAAGATGCCATTTTCGGCAATCGACGAGCGCCCTTCTGTTCTGGAACCGGAGCGCTTCAGTTCTGCACCAGGACCACCCCAACAAGCTTTCTGAAATACGTCGGTGCGATAAGACTGAGAGACCTCAGCTACGACTCCGTCAACTCGCTCATACCACCACGGTGTTGCCAGATGTCAATCGCTCAGAGATGAGCGGCAAGACGTGGGTCGTTTCGATAGCCCAATTTTAAAATTGGTTTCAGTGTGTGCGCAACATCATGTTAAAATCGATGGCAACATTGGCAGCAGGCGCCCTTGTACTACAAAGTGTTTTTTATACATAATCATTGGTACACGCCATCGGTGCCAATCTTAATGGTAGAGATCCAAGTTTGAGTCCACCCTGAGCCCCGCTCGGAGCTGACAAAAGCCTAAATTGGTGCAAGTGCTATCCCACCTCCTCATGAAATATTCGGAAGTCTATGGTGAGTTCGACGTATGCTCCACCTCCCGGCGAAGTCGGCTCTATGATTAGCCTCGTGGCAAGGCAGCCCATCCAACTTAACCAGCGATCAGGACTGACCACTCCGCGTCAGATTGAAGTTGCTGGCGACGCTTCCAGCCAATAATGTGTTTACGGCAGCAAGTGGAGCCGCAATTACACGTGAAGTCGACACCTTGCGAGACCTGATCCAAAAATGAGGAAAACATCGGCAGTTTAAAGGAAGCAGCTCCACTCACCATATCCCATTCAGTGCTCTCGTAATCAAATGCCAGGGGCTCCTGAGCGGGGATGTCCCTGTTGGCAACCAAGTGCACAGTATAGTCTTCTTTGATTTCGATGCGACAGTTTGGCTCGCAGTTGTGAGCAATGTAGTTGTCTAAATCATCGTCGGCCAGACTCATTGAGAACAAATCTTCGGCAACCTGCACTGCTGCGTTGAAGCCTCGCGCGCTTTTGACGTCAACCTCGGAGTGCGAGAGCAGCAGGTTCGGCGGCAAGATCATCGCAATTTCGCCCTGCAGCGAAAACAAGGGTGAGAGGGGTGCTAAAGGCGCATGACATTGTGCGCGGTCGGGCGCGCGTGTGAGGGGGGGCGGGAGGGACCCGGAAAACGATTTTCGCACCTTCGGAATTGGAACGTTGGCAATCAGGGAGTCGCCGAGCGCGTCGTTACTGGCAACCGCCAGCTGCCATTTCTTCGCGGTACCTGACACAAACGAGTGAGTTCTTCATTCGCACCACTCGAGAATCCGGGCGCACCTCCATATTCAGTCTCAGAAGCTGGCGTCTCTACAGTCGTCATTGCGGCATTGAGATTCGTCGAGTTCAGCCCGGTTTTGTGCTGTTTGGACCTCCTGACTCAGGGCTATTCGATTTCAGATATGCGTACGTGGGGACTCTTATCCTGATTCTGATCCACTGACGTTGCAGGCCTGGCAGCCAACCAACCACGGGCAACGGGCGACGTTCGTGACTCGCAGAGTTACAAAGTTGGGAAATCCCGAGGAGTTATCTGCCGATAACCCTCTGAAGCGGCGTAACGAATGCGCGTGTGTGGCGGGAAACAATTGAAACTGCGCTTGTGTGTGGTGGTGTAGAGCGGGGAAAAAATGAAAGCGAGAGGAAGCGTCACGGATATCCGTACAAAAAAACATACAGACACTGGCCGAGGCCGAGGCTGCAGGTTTGTGTGTCTTGTGTTGAACCGATGGGAGGACACAAAAGAGGTTTCTTGAAACATTCTGGAAACCGCTGAGCGACCAACAAGTTGCAACAACACCCTTTTGGGGGTGGGTGTGTACGTTCGAGAGAGGGGAGAGGAGATGAAGGAGGGACTCGACCGTGCGCGCAGCTAGACGCCGTGACGCGGCGGAGAGACTCGCGGCGGAGGGTCGAGGGAGGGACTCAGTGACTCGCAGTAAGCGCCAGTGCGTGTGTGTGTGTGAGCTAGGAGTTTTTATATCATGCATCCTGGAAACTTGAAACCGCTGAGAGGCAAACAACACACCCCTGGTACGGGTGATTGGTCCAAGTGCAAACACCCTGAACACAGCCAAAAATCTATCCGTTAGGGCGGACAAACACAACGGTCGATTTTTTTGTAGGGGAAATCCAAAATCGATTTCCTCGCATGTTCGTGGGTCGATTTGAAAGGGTTCCCGCCCTCCGTTCGATCTGGAACTTTCCAGWTTTGTAGTTCAAACCGCAATCTCGCGCCCTTCAAAGTTTCAGCTTGAAAGGGTCAGTTGTTTCCACGCAGCTGAAGCGCGAAAATGCGCGCAATGGCCAAACTTTGAGGT
>QUTJ01031276.1:0-10635 GCA_003573635.1 Goniomonas avonlea | reverse complement strand
CCAATCCCCTGGAGGGTGTGATTCGTTGTGGAGATTGTGGTTTGAACTGCAAAACTTGATTTTTTAGCGCGAAAGGCCAGCGGGAACACCTTCAATCCTGACCTCAGATCCAGCAAAAACCTTTTTTTTTGGATTTCCCTACAGTTTTTTTATTGATTTGACCACGGAAGTTTTTCCGACCCTATTCACAATATTTCTGGCTGTGAACTTGATTACAGCAACATGGAGCTTTGCAGCTCTTGTATGTGTTTTAAGGCTGACTCTACTTTTGCAGATAATGGAAGCTACCAGGTGTTTTGGAGACGTCTAGGGGTTCTTGTCACGGCTGCTGGGTTTGTGTGTACTGTTTCCCTAGGTGAGCACTGTTTTTGGTCACCGTCTCTGGTGAGTGTGTGTGTGGGTATGAGAGGATGAGAAACACAGTCATGGCCAGACAAACAACTAGACAGCAAGGCAGGCAGGCAGACAAGCTGGCAGAGCAAGTAAATAGTGGGTATGGGGATACCATGTGCTTCACAGGGCGATATTGGATATGCCTGAGATTATTGTAGGTCACAAGAGCTCAAGATGACCTGAACCGACCATAGCAAGACATGGAAGACACAAGCAAGCAACACGCAGACCAACATTGGATGAAACACAAGCCCCTCGCATGAATTGGGTGGAAGTGCCAAACTGCTTACTGCACAAAGGAAGTGCACGAAGTGGTGTTCACAATAATTGCATGGTAGAGGGTTCAATGGTAGCCACACACAGGCAAGTATACAAACAAAGGCATGCTAACTCTACCAGCGGGTGGGTTGGTGTGGACTATCTGATCAAGCCGAGCTAGCACACTAGATTGTATTAGATTTATTATTAGATTGAGATATTTATCAAAATAAATGCTTATCTGCCAGAGCTTGAATGTTTCACATTCATCAATGTGCTGCTCTAGGCCTCTCAGGTGTTCGTTAGAATCACCTTACCTCACACAAGTGTGGACAAGAAAGGATAAACATTGCCAAGAACCTGGCAGTCTGGTTGTGAACTCCTGCTAGTATCCTGGCTGCATCACCTCCTGGATGGAGATCAGCACCTTTCAATCCGGCCCATGACACCCCTCCTACTTGAAACCTAGTTTCTTGTTTTCTGCAATCCTCAGTTCCACAGCTGATTTATGCAGCTGTTGTCTGCAATCCTCAGTTCACAGCTGATTCACGCAGCTCCGAGCTCTGACTCTGCTCCCACCAGCACAATCCAAACTAATCCGACCCAGTTCCCCCAACCCTCACCAAATCAAACTTCTTTGGTACTTCAACCTGCAATAACAGGAGCCGAACCATCTCCCTTGGCACACCGGTTCCCTAAGGTTCGAGAGCCACCAGGATGTCTGTGTTGTCTGTGTCTGTGCTTCAGTGCCTGTGCCTGTGCCTGTGTCTGCCTCAGCGTGACAGTGACACAGACACCAGCCTCAAGTTGGTAAAGAGGCATGATGGGGAAAAGGAAACAGACAATCTGTGAACCATCAGCAGAAGGTCGAGCCATGCCACAGACTTGAGAGCATCTCCACCCCAAGGCGGGAGTGTGGGAGTGGAAATTGGAGTGGGGTGGGGTCAAGGAACTGTAGGAAGTGATAAGGACCCTGCCCCAACACGCCCAGCTGATGAAATTGACCACCAGCCACCAAGTCAAGTGCCACCAAGGAGTCTGCTGAGATTGTTTGGCCATTGCCTGCAGCAGGCGAGAGATTGCATTGGGCTGCAGTTGAAGGGTGCCTGGCCAACCTGGTGTGGAGTCACTGCCACGGTGCAGGGTGAGCCTGCAGAGTCACAGCACTCACACTGGTTGCAGAGTTCCTCTTGCCTTGGATTTTGCCAGTGCTTTCTGGTAGAAGATCACCACACTCTGCAGGTGTTGGTCACAAATGCCTGCACCAGATCCCGATTCTTTCACAGACAAGAGGTCGCCCTATTTTCTTGATCCTGGATCCCCTGGAGGGATGCAGGTAAACAGTGATCTCTGTGATCACTGAGGCAAGCACTCGTTGTGGGCAACAAATTTCACATCATGTTGAGGGCAATGCACTGAGCTTGTGAGGGCTCATCCAGCTCATTCAGAGCAGTTTTGCACAGTCCGCAACCAGGTCTGGGTGGAGCCTCACACTTGGAGCAATAGTCAAAGCCTGGGGAGGTAGCCAGCATGGCTGTGAAGCCTGCACAACATAGTGTCTCTCTACTTCTCAGAGACAGACTCCTGTGGCAGCAAGGGATACAAGACTGCGGTAGTGCAGGTGCCACAATCGACGGCCACAATCACATAATACACCAAAAGAATGGAAGTGCAAGTGCAACAGTGCAGAGTCATGCCCCACTCGTCTGCAAGGGTGGGCATACTGCTTGGGCGATCAGCTGGCCTGACCAAGCCACTCGATTTGGGGTCTTGCACCTGTGATTCGGGGGCTCCTTTTTATGAGAGGAGGCCAGCACACACAGACACATACAAGTCTGGGTCCAACTCTGGCGAGGAGTTTGGGAGTGCATCCCACACCCGAGGGCCCCTGCAGCAGCCCCACACAATGCTGTGGTGCTCATTCGCAAGCTCAGCAGTCTGTGACAGCAGATGCAGACTCATTGGAGACAGAAGAAGGGGGAGGGTGGGTCACCGTGCACACATCTCTGTCTGCCCTCGTGCTGACACCACTTGGAGTTGAGACTGCCCTGCGAATTTTGGATCATCACTCCCTCCTTTGACACACACTCGCCAAGGGATCCAACTGACACCAATGAGGATCCGACCGCCTGGTCGCCTCCTTGAGTTGCACCTCCAATGCAGTGAAGCTCAGCGTCTGAATCAAGCTACATCACTGGCCACGGATGCTGGTGCTGGCCTGTGAGCTTCCATGTTGGAATCTCGAGCAATGGGGTGTCCCTGGGTGTGACAGTGATGGCTGGCACCCTTCCGTGCATGTCTTTCCATCCATAAGATGAAAAATCCTATGGACTGTTCGACATCCTAGGAGGATTTGAATCTGACGAAAAATCGCTAGCCAAGCACAGAAAGGGTTTGAAATCTATTGGATGGTGAGAAGCCTGTCATGGCTGCATGGATGGATGCTCTCAAATACAAACAACCGACGGAGCTAGCATTACATTTCAACTTCTTGGAGGCCCAACAGGATATGTTTGGCCTCCAAACATATCCTGTGTTTGGAGGGTCTTCATTCGGCAATAGCTGATCTGACAACCAGATTTGGTGCTCGCAGTTTTGCGAGTACTTAAGGCAGCATGGCCCGTTGATTCTCAAGCAATACAAACTGCAAGTGTATTGGCATCACTTCAACCTTGTAAAGCAGAAGGTCAAAAGAGACCATGTCTGGCTGTGTCACAAGCTAGACCATCTCCACAATCTCCACGATCAAGGTGGTCTCGAAGTGACCTCAGGCCGGGACTACTCGCCTACTTTCGTAGCCGATTTTGTTTCAACAATCAGTTTAGACCAGGTCAGGGATGTTTGGAGAGAGGTGAACAAACACGAATTGTGCCCACCCAGACCACGACCTTCACTGGGTGAAGTGATGATCTTGGGCACTGGAATGCACGGCGCGAAGCCATCATCAGCCGCACTGTCATCTGATGAATCGATGTCCTCTGGGCCAGGCACTGCTCGCTAAGCAAGTCAGGATGGGTGGAGTCCAGTCCCAGACTTCTTGGAAAAGCAGCCACTTTGACCACTGGTCGCGACAACAACTTGGTGAAGTTGCACCAAGTCTTTGGTTGCAAAAAAAATGAAGCAACAAGTGGATGTGCTCCGCATCAGTGTCATACGTGGAGGTTGATTGCATGATCCATCTGTCCAGTACAAGTCCGGCAAACCCAACGCTTTGTTAGGTTGCCACACTATTGGGATTTCTGCAACCTCGTTAGTGTCGGAATGCGTGTTGCATCCAGACGAGGGGCGTCGTCAATTCATGGAGCTCAGACAACAGCGTACACCGCACCAAATCTCAGACACACAACTGTACACACACTGACGATGAGAAAGCTATTGTAGGCACTTGGAATTGAGGTGCCGAAGGCTATCGAAAAGGAGGAGAAACTTCTTGACACATATGAAGTGTGGCACTTTGAGGAAAGTTTTGACTCTCTCTTTAAGAGTTATATCAGTCACTTTCTCAAGCAAAAGATCCAGAACTCCGGATTTCCTGCTTATGTCAAGACCGAGAAAGATAAGGTCAATTTCGTGAATGGTATTGCTCTGAAAACAGAGATCATTATTGACCCTAAGACTATCACTAATAATCCAGGTCAGAGAGCTCTCGCCAAGCTCTGCCTTAACAGCCTCTGGGGCAAATTTGGGGATTATCCCGTCAAGTCAGTCTACAAATATGTAACCACTAAGACAGAGTTTGATTGTAACCCTGGCACATTCCGCAAAGACTATCCAATTTTGACATCTATAGCTTCTATCTGATGGGTGTGTCCTACACCCCTAAACACGAGGTCATCTCTAATAATTTCAAAACCAACATATTTATTGCTTGTTTTACAACCTCTCACGCTAGGTTTGGACTGTATGAACAACTTGACAGTCTAGGGAAAGTGCCGACACTCTCAGGAGGACTGACAGGGTCTTTTCCTGCAACCCTGTACTTGGTGTCCTTGAGAGGCATCACGGCGTAGGACCTGCGCGAGGCGGCTGTGCAAATCATACAACCAGGTCCCTTTACAGGATTACTCGTCTGGCGGTACCAGCAGCTGCAGCCAAAATTAACGACTCTTGTGTCTTTGGTTGGCATACCAGGTGGGTTTGCCTTGTTGGGAAGCAGCAAATGCCACCAAAGTGGGCCGCATCTGGCCGCTGGGCGAAGTAGGTATCCTCAGGGTAACATCTCGACTTGTGAACTTGCACTTGGGCTAACACATATACCGTGTCACCACTCGGAGGCCACTCGTTTACCATCGTCTCGGCTCTTGCACGGTCAACGACCTGTCAAACTCCAATCTTCCTGACTACCTGTCAAACACTTCCCCTCCTCTACCCTGTCACACTCTGGTCCCCTGTCAAACACTTCCCCTCCTCTACACTCTGTCAATCACTTCCGCCTCCAGATGAGACACAAGGTGCTGCTGTGAGCAAGTGCGTCTGGGTTGGGAGCTGCTTCCCACCACTGCCACTCTTGGACTATTGTCTCGGCGCCCGGTCAACGACCTGTCAATCTCAAACTTCCTCTATCTTCCTCTACCTTCCCGTCTACCTGTCAAACTCGACTCCACCCTGCCTACCTCTGTTACCACACTGTCAGACTTGGCTACCCCTGCACCTGCCAGAGGCTCCAGCAACAAGTTGTTGTCTCGTTTCCATAGCTCTGATGTACTCCTAAAAGGTGTTTCATGTCGCTCCTAAAAGGCCATGATGGCAGAAGTCGTGGTTAGAGTGGCAAAAGCCAACAATGGACAAAGGAGGTCAGCGACAGGGTCAGCATGCCTGAAGAAACGGCGACGGCCGTTCACTGCCTGGATAGAAATATTAGGATAGAACCCATATTCTAATCTCATACCACAGCTCAGACCTTTTAGTGTGCAGAACTGACAAAACACACTTGGTGTCAACTCCACGAGTTAGTGTCTGATTTCAGATCTGAGCAGCTGAGCAGCTCTAGCTGTAGATCTAATCATGTCTAGCTCATTGTGAAACCTGCTCTCATTCCTCTCAGTGACTCGGGAATAAATCAGAGAAACTGATTGTGCTGACACACACACATTCTACTCACTCACCAACAAACAGGCCCATTCATTGCTTTGGGGCAGCTCTCCCAGGTCTTCCAGCGATTGTTTCCCTTCGGTCGTGGGCTCTGTCATGTATGTGGGCCCCTCCAGGTGTAACACAATGGTGTATGGGAAGGAGAGGAATGAGAGCAGGATTTACGCTGAGCTAGGTGTGATTAGATCTGCAGCTAGAGCTGCTCAGGTCGCAAATCGGGCTCCAAATAGTGGAGTATCACCTCGCTTGTAGTATCAGCACATGCTTATGTTTCCCCCGACCTAATTCAAATGCAGTTGTGTGACTCTGTGTGTGTGTCGTGTGTTGGACCTTTGGTGCTACAATAGTTTGTATCACTGCAAGAGAGTACGAGATACCTACTTGTAGTAAGTTACTTACTCGAACTGGCATCTCTAGGGACATATGACCAGCTTTCCGTTAGTTTGGATTTGACTGATTACGGAATGACGTGTCAATCCGGAATCGAGTCAAATCCAACTGACTGCTCTGGAAACTTGGAACACAGCGCTGGTCTGCTCTTTGGTTTTATTCTGGCTGATTGAGCACAGCACTGCTTTTTCCTTCAACTTTCTAACTCATCCAGAGCTTCTCCAATGGCTTTATGAAGCTTTTCTGGGTTCGCAGCAGAGCCCGACAAGTGCCCAGGTTTTGATGTCGATTCTTTGGTTGCCCAGCAGATGGACCAGGATACTGCGTCAACCACGCCGCTCCGGCCAACCTCCTTCAAGGAGACTCTCCTTGGGCGGAGCTGCCGTAGTCGACTTTGCACTCTGGCAAACCTACCATCAAGACCGATCGCACCCACTGGCTTCCAGAGAAGATTTTTCATGTTTGACTCGAGCAGCCTGGGCTGCGAAGTGTTGCATAGCGGTCTGCCGGCTTCGTAGCGGTCGCGAGTTAGCCGGCTCGGCTCAACTTCGCCAATGCGCT
The DNA here is from genome assembly GCA_003573635.1 of Goniomonas avonlea. NCBI lineage: Eukaryota > Cryptophyceae > Goniomonadida > Goniomonadaceae > Goniomonas > Goniomonas avonlea. The sequence continues at coordinate 3,942 of QUTJ01031276.1, read as the reverse complement.
TCTTGTCCTTCATTGCACATCTCGAGTGCCTGGAGGAGGCAGGAGGCAAGGTGCTGATGACCGAGGCGAACCTTGTGGTCTGCAATTACTGTGTCAACCTTGGCAAGGAGGCTGAAATCAAATTCAATGTCGGGGTTATGACGCCCATTGCAAAGGCTTCCGCCGCCACACCTGGAGGTGCAGCAGCTCGCGGGATTGCGCCAGCTTCCACTGGCAAGGCCGCCGAATTCGAGAGGCTCTACCATGCAGGTGATTGGCCAGTCGGATTTGGTAATGACACACAAAACAAAACAAGGATGGAGAAGCAGTTGGCGTCCTACACTCTGTACACATGCTGGGAGCGCCCGGTCGCGAACGAGCACGGCACAATGCTGTCGCGACCGAGGAGTATGACCAAGGTGATCACGCTGTTGGAGGCCGTGAGACAGACCCACCTTCACGGACCTCACGCAGAAGACACCTAAGTCCACCAGGGTTCGAGCGGCATTGTGCATTGCGTACGCCATCACCCACATCACTGCCATTGAGAAGCAGCACGGATGGCCGCTGGCCTTGTCTACTTGCTTCTTTTCCGTCGTGCCTGTCAGCAGCAGACTCGATGGGAGGCTATGTGGGACAAGGCGATCTTTCGCGACGCCGAACGCCATTTTGCTCAAGAGCTTAACGCATGGCGGCGTGGGACTCAGTGCTGTCGATCAGCCCAGGGATGATACGCCACGGTTTCCACATACCTCTGTATGGCTTGTCAAGGTCCACGCAAACTCCGTTGCGATCGTGCACGTGATCGATCCACCACTCAATGTCTCGGACCGCCTGGGGAGTGAGGACGACCATGTCCGACTCGGTCCATGTGCGCTCGTACAGGATCGTACCCACGACCCTGCTCTTGCGCGTGACGAAGCGGTCTGATGGCCTCGTCGCAAATGGGTCGCCCCACTGTCTGTCGATCTCGCCCGTGCTGATGTCGAATCTCAGTCGAGGGTACAGCACACGGATGAAAGAGTACAGGCGCGACTTGCCACCACGCGAATACGATGCTGTGTAGTTGGCGCGTCCGGTAACTTTGGCGACGTCTAGAGCTTTGACTCGACCTTGAGATGAGTGTGCGTCCTCCAGTAGTGCCTTGGCTCGTAGCACCAAACCCTTCTTGAGCTTGACGTCTTGGACAGAAACGATGTCCTTGACAGGATCGATAATGATTCCCTTAAACGCGAAACAGTACCGACCATGGTCTTATCCGCCTTGTCCTGCCACCCGACGCCTAACCGCGTGAGCAAACCAGTCAAATGGCCCAGTGCCTCGCGTGTGGAGCGCATGGGGTCGTCCCCGTCGTCTCGCGGGCAGACGCCGTAATAGTCGTCTATCATGACTTAGGTCCTTCCGATGCTGGCGCACCGCCCCAACCTTCACTGCGCATGTATGTGACCGTGGTGGAACATGGACATTGAATATGTGGCCCATCAGTCGTGCCGAAGACTACTGATGTGTGCCTCCACGCGAAGCCTGTTGCCGGATCGATAACTGATACAGCGTCTCGCACCGTCCAGTGGCGAGGCTTCCCGAGGAACGCATCAGGCTCGTCTGTTGTATTGGATCGAATTGGGCCTTGTGATGTCCATGGCGTCATCCACCTCACAGTATATAACAGTGGCACGKTTGCACGCGTCGTTGTGACCAGAACGCTTGGCATCGAACACCAAGCGCCACTTGACAGAACCCTCGTCGCGCAACTTGTCCACGTAATGCATAGGTTTAAGAGAGGGGTCCCTCCCACTTGCCCGTGCCTGTGGCAACTCGGAACTATCGCTGCGCCGAGAACGGCGGATCAGGTCCGCCTCGATCGAGCGACGACCCGTTGACCTTGGTGAGAGGCGATGGGCGGTTTGTGCAATCGTCCGGCGTAGGCTCACGCCAGTAGTCATACTTCCACCCATAACGGATGCCCTCAACGACCTCGAGTGGTGCGCCGCGCGCTGCCCACTCTCGCCAATCGAGCTGTGGGCGTCCTGATGGCACATACAAGCCGTCCTCCGAGTCATGCATGCCAGCGACGGTTGTCTGATCGAACAGCTCACGATGGTGTGTGTCAGCTGACTCCAACGGTGGTACTTGTTGCGACCATAGTGGGTGAGTGTGGTCGTGTTCGATCCGCACTTCAATGACACGCGAATCGAAGCCGAACCATCTCTCCTCCCTTAACCACCTCGCGGAGCTTGTTGTCGCTCTTCAGGATGCGGCAGTTCGATCTCGAATGACCTTTGTTGCCGCAGTCGCAAGCGTCGTCGGGCGCAGCCTTGGTCGGTGGTACCTTGGCCGTCGCTGGTGATGCTGCTGCTGCGCCCGCCGATGCAGGCGTCATCGCTGACGATGCTGGCGTCGCCGGTCCAATCGGGCAGTGCAGCGCACCAAATTGAAGGTCGCCACCAGTGGCGGACGCCGCTAGCACCACGGCACATGGCGTCCCCGTCATCACGACGGACGCCGCCGGCGAGTATCGGGGCTATTTCGAGGAGGAGTCTTTCGCTGCTTTCTACCGGCCTGACTACGTGTGGCCGCACATCTCGGTTGGAGAAGGCAACGCAGCCCTCGTCGCGCTGATGCGCTTTGGCCGATGCTCGTCCCCGGGCGAGACGGGGACCCCCGCGTACTGTTCCGTATAGACAACACGCAGGCAGTCAGCGTTCAACCGCGGCTACTCGCCCAGTGTGGCACTTGACAGGGTCGCAAAGGAGTTCAAGGACGCCGGCGTCGTGTTGGGGTTAGACGTCGTGTGCATCCATATCGCGGGCGTCATCAACACAAGGCTGACGCGTTGTCTCACTTCTATATCAGGCCTTCCTCAGCCGACTATTCTTTGCGCGAGTATTTTCGCACCGGGCTCGAGAGGCATGCAGAGGCGTTCGCCGCTGGCTTGGGGCTTAACGCTTGAGCCCCACACCGTTGCTGGTGGCGCCAGAGTTTCCTCGAGGAACCCCTCCGAGGGTGGTCGTGGTTCATCAACCCCAACTTTTCCAAGCTGGGTCCCCTGGTCGACTATCTCGTATTGCAGAGATCAGTCCAGTACACCACAACACTCATCTGGCCTTGTCTACGGACGTGGACGGAGAGACGCGCGCGTGCACAGCTCCCACTGGCCGATTTCCTGTTTCAACTCGTCTGGCCACCAGGCACTTCGCGCTTTGAGCATACGCCGGCGCTATTCCCGTTCCCTGCACCCACACCGACTCGCACACTTGCCCCTGTGACTCATTGGCCTGTTGAGGTGTGGCTCCGCGGACACGGGGACTGACATAGGCCGGCAGGTACGCTGCCGCCTTGGACCCATGAGTCGTCATCCCCGGACGAGCTTGCGGTGGCAGTTTATGCCGGAGCCCTCAGCGCCGATGGATGAGGATGTGTTCCTCAGTCCACCGGAGGAGGGCCTCCCCGCCAACGAGCGTCATGCTCCCAGGGTCGTGCCATCGGAGATTCCGGTCATCGCGGCCGAGTGCAAGGTGTGGTCAGTTGTGCCAGGCTCACTGTGCTTGAAACGCCCGTACGCAAACTTGTCGTCGGCACACTGTGCACATGTCGGCAATGTGAGCTCCGGCGCGAAGCAACACACCATGGTCGCGCAGATGCCACACATGGCTCGTGTACAGATACAACAAATGTGATAGGGATCGTCCACGGGTGGGGACGCGCCGCAAATACCGCATGCCTGGAGCGTGTGCCGACCGGGTGATGTCTCAGAGGCGACGTTTTGGATCCGTCGAGCTGCCGCCACGAGCGACCGCACCACAGTGGTCTGGACGGATACGGCACGACAGGCTCGATGGTGGAGCGCGGATGCCATCACCGTCCAGGGAGCTCGACTTTGTGGTGAGCAAGAACGGCGGAGACCGGTTGTAAAATGACGTGTATATTGAAATGGGTGAAGGCATGGTCGCACGACACTGACAC
>QUTJ01031275.1:0-10627 GCA_003573635.1 Goniomonas avonlea | reverse complement strand
ACACACACACACACACACACACACACACACACACACACAAACACACTCTTTCACAGCCACAAATGTTTCTGCCTCTGACGGACAGGGTTTAGGTTTAGGGTTTAGGGTTTAGGGTTTAGGGTTTAGGGTTTAGGGCTAGCCATCATGGTGCTCATTCTCAGGACCACACAACATTTGTTACAGTCGAAAAACTTTGAGATAAGATCGAATTCAGTTGAGAAGCTCTTCTATTTCGAAAGCTCTGCTTCTCTTTCAGGAGGTTCCGGAGATCAAATCGACATTGTGAACTTTGCATGTTGCCCACATCATGCATTATCATTGTGATGTGATGGTCTCCCGTACTGTGTGTGACAGCCTGTTATCACTTCCGTCACACTTGTCGCGTGTGGCTGACGGCATGCTCCTGTCCAGCTGGCCGACACAGACAACGATGTGTCGTCACTGGCCGGAAGCATATTGGAGGAATCCTGCCAACGAGGGACGTGTCTCGACTCTCTAATTGCTGAGAGGCCCCAGGTCAGTCGCTCTGCGCCAGCACAGGGGAGGCACAGAGGGGCACAGGGAGTGGTGCAGGGAGGCACAGGCGGAGGCAGAGAAGGACAGGGAGGGAGGCAGAGAGAGAGGCAGCGACACAGGGAGGGAGGCTGACACAGTCAGGGAGGCAGAGAGGAAGGCAGGGAGGAGTAGGAACGGATGCGGAGAGGCAGGCAGGCACAGGGAGGGAGGCAAGGGGGGAGACAAGGAGGGAGGCACGGAGTCAGGCAGAGATGGAGGAAGAGAGGGACACATGGAGGGATGCCATCCCTGCAGAGAACTCCTAGACCCTTCGTTTTTAACAGAACTCGGTGACATGACTCAGATTGACACCTGTGAGATGCTTGTGTTGGATGACTAATTGAGTTTGTGGCAGCTGCCACTGCTCGTCAAGGCATGCAAGAACTTGCTCCTGAGGTGCGCACTACCCTCGGAGAGCTCTCGCCCTCACACACACCAAACACACTTGCTCTTTCTCCGTCTCTCACACCCTCCCTCTCAAACACTCCTTCTCCCTCTCTCCCTCTCCCTCTCCCTGCTGACGACTCTGTGGCCAACGCCAATGTCATTGCAACTGCAACCTTCGCCAACCTTCTTATTTTGGCGGGCTCACCCTGTCGCCGCTGTGCTGAGACTGGTGGGTGCTCGCGCTGCATCCCCTCTGTATTGTGGTTGGGTTTGGTCTGCTCACAGTTTGGCCACTTCTGCTGATTGACCCGTCGCTTCTTGGATGTGGGGTTTCCTACGTGAAAGGGTTCTTGGCAGCTCGCATCGGTGGGAGTTGTCGTGGCTCCAAAAGGTGAAGGCGCCAGCATCGGGGAGCATGCCATGGAAAGCAGTCTGGCTGTAGTGTCGCATCAATGATACTTTTGTCTGATCGTTCCTTCGGCCAATCTCTAGCTCATGCTCGCCACACACGTGAAGCATGTTCCACATGCGGCGTGTTCATTACTCCACCAATCGTTGATTAATGTGCTTGGGATGACTTGACGAATGGCACTTGCATGCACAAGAATTCCATGGAGTGTTTGTGGCAAGCTGGCTTCATATCAACTTGGTGGGCACTCGTGTGCCATCTCACTCTACACGATAGCTGCGCTTGCCTTGTCATGTTCCGATTATGCATGCTTGAACTGTTGTGTTCGCTCTCTCAGGAACAGTGGGAAGCGAGGGAGTCCAACATTGCTCTCTCTCCCTCCCTCTCCCTCCGGCTCCCTCCTTCTCTCACACGCGCTGCCGCTCTCTCACACACACACACACTTGCCCACTCACTTACTGACATCTTCCTCTCTCTACCCCTCCGTCACTTTCTCTCACGCACTCGCACTCTCTCTCTCTCTCTCTCTCTCTCTCTCTCTCTCTCTCTCTCTCTCTCTCTCTCTCTCTCTCTCTCTCTCTCTCTCTCTCTCTGCTGCAGTGCCCACCTAAGCAGCCGGAGCCGCAGGGGGCACTTGGGAGGAGAGTTGCAGTTGATAAAAGAATGTGCATGTGTGAGAGTGGGTGTGTGGATGGGTGCGAGTGGGTGGTGTGAGTGAGTTGAGAACATGTGTAGCAGGGGGTGTGACAAAACGAGAGTCCCTCCATCCTGTCCCTCTCCTTCTTCATTGGAGATCACTCCCTCCTGCCCCTCCCCCTCTCATCCTTCTCCCTCTGTCCTCTCTCTCTTCTTGCCCTCGGCTCTCTCTCCCTTCCCTCCTTCCCTCTCCTCCCTCTGATCTCCTTCCTCTTTCCTCTGCTCTCTGTGCTCCCTCTCCCCTGGACCCTGCCTCCCTGGTCTGCTGGAACGCCTTCCCTCAACTGAGCTCGGATCTCCACTTTTGCGACCGTTCGAGATCATTGTATCGGATCACGGTCACAGCATAAGCACCCGTGGCATGGCACGATATCTCACCAAGGCGGACAGCTCAGCTCTCCCTGTGCAGGTTCATGTCGACGGAATCAGGACTCGCTCTGCTGATCGAGCAGGGCTGGCTTGTTCCAGAAATGGAGGCCTGGCACTGGCACCTCTCACACTCCTACGTCAGCCTGATGGAGGCTGAGCTGACGTCGGCACTCAACGCGCCCAAGGTGCTCCTCCACCACCACCACCACCAGCAACAGCTGTCTCAACAACAGCATCAGAAACTTCGCAACTACTGTCTCCCTCACCCCATTCCATGGTGATGGTGATGGTGATGGTGATGACGATGGGAGGGTAAACCATGACAACAGTGAGGATGGTGATGCCGATGCTGATGCTGATGCTGATGGTGAGGACGACAGTGATGGTGACGGTGGTGCAGTGTGATGACGAAGGGATGCTAAAGATGGCAGTGAGATGGCAGTGATAGTCATGGAGACGGTGAGGGTGATTGCTGGTAACAAAGAGCCGGGTGGCTGCTGAGATGGCGCTGGTGACAATGATGATCAAGTGATGGTGACGGGGTGACGGTGTTGGGAGGAGTGTTTGCTATGGTTACGATGAGCAGGTTGTCATGGTGACGGTGTCTGGGGTGTGGTGGTGACATCATCCTCACTGTCTCGCTGTCGCCATCTCTCTGTCACTCACACACTGTCTCGTTACCACCACCCTTGCTATCTCCCTCACTTTCTCCAACGGTGTTGCCATCCCACCACGACATCATCGCCATCGCTGTCAACGGTGTTGTCAACCACACTGCAGGCGAACACCACCTTGGGGTCAGACGGAGGGCCTGCCACCACAGTGTCCCCTCATTTTTACGGCGAGCTCGCCCGCACCGAGTCGGGTGTTCTCCTGTTGGCGGAGAGTGGCCACGTGGAACAAATGATAGAACACGTCCGGAGCAACACCCACTACGACCTCCACCACCGCGGCTGTTTGTGGGCACTGGTTCGCTCCCTCCGCTCGCTGTCTCTCCCACTCCCCCTGTCTCGCTCACCTGCCTTCGCTCCCCTCTCGCTCCTTCCGCCCCTCACCCTCCCTCCCTCCCTCCTCGCCGCTCTCTCCTTCTGAAAGTGTCAGACAACGTCTGACTTGTGCATTATGACATGACCTGCAGGGGCACATCGGATCGTCTGAAACTGGATTCACCTTCCTACGTGATGCAAACATGGTGGGTCATGTTTCCGTTATCTCTGTCGGTCTGTTTCCGCGACATGTGTGCCATCAGTCTGTTAAGCCCGAGCAGTATCAGCTAAAATCTCGTTCTGCCTCTTTCCATCCTCTTCTAGTCACTGTCTGAGTTTTAGCCAATTTAAGTCTCACCAAGTCCTGAAGTAGCGTGCACGGGGCTGAGTGGAGCGAAGGGAGAGTAGGAGAGTGGGTGGAGTGGTGGAAGAAAGGGCTTTCACGAGTTTGGCAACAGTGTGCCACAAGGATGATCAAACTCGGTATGTGGCTTGCACAGGAGGGAGGAGAGGAAGGAGGTAGGGGGTGGCATTTTTCTTGGCCATGATCGATTTCATTTCGAAACTGATCATGGTCAAGGCAACAATTTTGATGGTGACAATTTCTTTGGACTAAATTGCGAGTCAGTGGGAATGAGGAGCAGGGTTTTTCACAACCACAGCTGAACATCTTTCATGTGGCTTATGTGTGAGTGATGCATGGTGCAGGTGGAGTTCCTTGTCCAGCTAGCCGAGCACGGACACTGCCTTGCACTGCGAGGGTAAGATTTGTGCAATCAAGTTGACCAAAAAGTTACACTCATAATTAAACCAGGTGAGAGAGGCATGGTCTCTAATGGCAGGAATGGTGGTCCTCCTGCAATTGTGACACTCAGAAACTATATGTGAATAGGGGAAGGGGGTTCTGTGAGTTCACACGTAATAGATGCTGATTGAAGTAGGTATCTCCAACTTTTTGCAGTGATACAAACTATTGTAGCTCCAAAGGCCCAACACGCGATTGTCGCACTCAAAAACTGTTTCTCGATCGGGTGGTTCAACGATTACTTGTAAGGCGAGATTCTTGATCTTTCTGAGCTTGATAGGTCAGTTTAAGAGCAGTTTGCTCAATAAATCTCGCGTTGACCTTTCACAACGATGGAGCCGGAGGAGGAGGCTCGCAGCCTCACGGAACGCACGATGCAGTTCCTCAGTCTATCCAACAAGACCGCGGTTGAAGGGGCTTCTAGTCAAATTGCTGAGTACGCTGGGGAAGGTTTCCAGAAGCTTTTCCGTGAAGACCCCGCAGCGTTTCTCCCAGCAGTCTTTCAGTCCCTCAACAGGTTGGGCAGGTCTATGGTCTTCGCAGCGCTTCCTGATGAGAAAAAGAAGCCTGCTAAACTTACTGAAAGGCAATTGGGAAAATTTGTAAGGCTTTTAAGCTTCCTTCGCAGCATTCTAAATTGGCACGTCTTGGGGGTGGTGCAGCTGTGGCAGGGGATGATGATTTGTTTGATCTCAATGGAGGAGCTCTTGCATCACCTTCAGCAGCCTCTTCTGCAGGCAACAGGATGGTTCAGGGGTTGGTGGACAAGTTTACCATCTCAGTTTCTCAGGATGACCCCCAGCTGTACTGGACAGCTCTCAATATGAAGCAGTGACAGCTCACATGTTATGAGGAGTCTCTGTGCCGTGTCCTGTTGCAGGCCTYAGCTTTGAGTGTCTCTGGGAAGGGTGCTCAGCATATCCAGACAGAGCATCAGCTTGCCACACTGAKWCTTGCCTTGGGAGAGGACYGGCCCAATTTCATCTCCACCTATCAGTCTTTCATGAGGTTGATGGTCTTGCGGCGGGTTGCAGAGGGACAAGTTGGGGTTGCAGACACCATCAGGGAGGCTTATCTCACACAGGATGCCGATCCCCTTGATATTTCTGCATTTGCACCCACTCTCAAGACCAAGGCAGCCCAGATTGCGAAGTTGCAAATTGAGAAGAAACTGGCTCCTGCAGGCAGTCGTCCCGGGCCAGGGAAGGCAGCGCCCGGCCCAGCAAAAAAGTGACTCTCTCCCTGGCCAACATTGCCTATCGACAGCGCAGACCGCGGTACAGGGCCCAGGCAGCATCAACCTCTGTGACCCAAGACTGATGTGACTGCAGAGGAAAAAATGGAGAGACGGAATCCCAGGAAGCGGACCCACGGGCAGACATGACCCAACGAGCCAAGGCAAAGAGAGGGCGCAAACGTGCAAAGGGCCAACCATAGGCATACCAAGCCCATGTGATGGAGCCACACAGGACCAGCACATTGCACCAAGACCATGCCAGAGACTCGGAGGTCCGTGCACTGAACCAAGCACGCAGACCYGACTGCCACTCTGGCTGAAGGCGGAAGGCTTGACGACTGCTGTCATGCATGACACCCACGAAAGTTGAAGTCGGGCCAGGAACAAGTTGACTCTTCTTCAAATTGACCTCCAGGTGCATCCAGCGGCAGAACAAAGCAAAGCGGCAACTGCCAAGCGCGCTGCATGGTGCGACTTGGCCAGAATGTGAATGCCGTCAACATACGGATCGAGTACCACTGGCTCTCTCACGACCCGAGAGACTGCTCGAGCCACAGTGTTCCCAATGCTGGAGCAGACACGCTGAGCAATGGATATGGAACGTATCCACCCCATGGGGAGCTGGGTGAAAGTGGAAACTGAGCCATCCCGGTGATCACACTCAAGTCAGCAGCTGCTCAAGGGCAGCCTCTGATAAAAGTGGTGTGAGGACAACCACAGTATCTGGCAATGCACGCTGAACGCGGTCCAGCGCATAGTGACCTGTATCGGGTCAAGTGGAAGACGCTGATGAGCCGAAGAGGCTGATGGCAACCTGGGTGGTCTCGCTGAAGGCCTGCCATCAACTGACATACCATATGCCTGAGAYAGTAAAGAGGGGGTCAAATACGAAGGGGGGGGTGCTGAGGGAGTCTCAGCCCTGAGGCAGGTGCTGCTGGGGCCAAAGTCGGGCTGGCAAACCGCGTCCTCGGCTGGCGTGACCGACGGCCCCAGATCTGGGGCTGTGGCTCTGGCTGAAGCCCCGCTGCCGCCGCACTCTGGACTATGGCGTGAATCCTCTCCTCTGCAAGTGGGGGAGCGCGCGAGTACAACCCCAATGTGCGGAGACTGACGTGGTGACTGACCTCTGCAACATCGGACCGAACACATCCCGCTGCCAACGCCGCTGTGATCAATCCCCGTCTTCAGGCCTGACCGGAGGTGATCCCGTGGTCTGCCCAGCGAACCACTGCCATCAGCTGCTGAGGTGAAATAGTCCAAAGCCGGCGACCCACCAGCCCCTGCTCCTCTCGTGTACGCCGATGCACAAAGGCCAAGAACCGGGTGGCCACCACTGTATCCGAGATGATGGCTGGTAACGCCTGACGCCGTCGGTCCATTTTGGCTTTGGGAAAGTTGAGACGACAACTTCCTCCAAGAGCCTGCACGTCGCAYATCCTGACCTCTAACAGATCGGCAGTCCTGGCAGCCGTCAGACAAGCCACAAGGACAAAAATGCTCCTGTCCCATCTCTCTTGACAGTGTCTCTGCCAGTGCCGTGACCTCGCTCCACTCCAGGGCCTCGAAGACTGTGTGAATAGAATAGCAGCACAGACTACATCGTCTGTCAGACCGCGGAATAGGCGTGTCTGGAACCCAAGACGACCAAAGACAGCACTCAGCTGTTTCTGGTACATCTGCACTGACTCCTCGGAATGCAACTGACGAAGACGAATCTTCCGTGTCTGGGAAGAAGACTGCCTGGATCTCTTAACCACAGTGGCACATATGGCCCGAGCCCATTGACGCCCCGTCCAGTATTGCCTTGCGCAGCAGAGACTGTTGGACTAGGGTCAGTCAGTGGGAGTGTTCCACCGATTACCGACACACTCGACCTGGAGCGTCGGTTCTTGGAGGCTGCGGGGAATCGCCATCCTCTCTCTCTTGCCGCAGCCCTCCCGTGCTTACCCGTCGACGGCGCACCAGTGGGCGAGTGCGCGGTCGACGATTTGTTTGCTCTGGCTCTCTCTCAGCATGCCCTTGCGAAGGGAACCCAGGGCATTCACATTAAATCCACCCACTTTGACCATCTAGTCTGTTTTTCTTCCTCCATGCTGGATGTTTGTCTCGTCCTCAACGGCCTCCACCGTTCTTACTCTCCAGCGAAGTCAAGCTCTCTGGCGTGCGAAGTCCAATGTGTGGTGCTGTGCGTGAAGTGCACTGTCACCCATGCTGTGGCAGCTCGGCAGCCCTCCCACATCGTGTGGTCTACAGTGCCAGGCTCTCGTGACAGATTGGTCAGGATTGAAACCAGAGCGAGACCACAAAGGGTCCAAATTCCTCCCCAACTGGCAACCGGATCAGACCATTCTGTCATCGCACAATACCCCACAAAAAAAAAAACATCGCAATGGTATGATATTGTACCCAACTCGGAGGCACTAGCTGAACAAATCGCAGGGTTGACTTGCCCTGATGCTGCGAGCTCGTTCAGACCCATGTGTCATGTCTGATTTTGAAGCCTGATGAGTGTCGTGGTGTACCTGACTGCTCTGTGTTCCAGGCAACCGGCCAAGAGACCCTTGTTTGGATTAATGAACCACAACCTTCGATGAAGGGGTTCCTTGGGAAACTTTGGTACCATCAGCAACAGTGAGGGTCTGAGGCCACAGACAAATGCCTCTTCTGCATTGTGTGTGATGTCAAAGCTTCTATCAAGCTCTGTATGAACGGGCCCACACAAAGAATAGTCAGTGAGGAAGGCCCTGTCAAATAACCACTATCAATGTGCTGACCAACTCATGTCGATACAGTGGAAAACACACAATCAAATCGCTGGGGCTCCAGGGGAGGAACCAATAACCACTGGTTGCACTAAGCTCTGGCACCATCTGGTCCTCAGTATAAGAAAGAAAGATCATCTCGTCAAGCCTCTCAGTAACCTCCCATCAAGTCTGCTGCTGGCAGACTACCTGAACAACAGAGAATGTAGCGGAAAGCTAGTGGTCATCCGTGCTGCTTCTTGATAGCAGTGATATGAGTTATTGTGAACCTGATGCACCGCACTCTTCTGACTCTGGTGGTCTTGTAGGCAAGTCTGCAGAGGTGTGTTTTGCTGTACAGCCTCCCAGTGCTTTAGTAACACTTCAGGGTTTCGACAGTGTCACACAATCCTAGCTCGCGACTGGGCGCTCGCAGCACGTGAGGGGTGAGCGTCTGACTCCGGCCATGTGCACTCATTCAAGATTGTGTGAACGACCCTGCACTGGCGTGCTGAATGGCAGTGTGGGCGGTCACTCTTGCTTCAGTCAAGAACCAGCGCTCTTCGCCCATGGAGAGCACACATTGTGTGTGTAGATCACCATCGCTGGTGTGTCTAAGAAGAATCTGATGGCAAGCCCAGATCTAGCTTGAACTGCATCAGCTACCCGGCGCCCAAATGTCCTGATCATGTGGCCTGAAGTCGGTGGGCCAGAGCGTGTGTGCCCATCGATCAGTCGGAGCATGTGTTGTCACACTGTCTTGTTGAACTTGGACCACGTGGCCCACCCGCTGTGGCGCGGGCAGGCACACTGCATCTCGGCTGCGCAGATCATATGATCCAATGGTGTCAATGGCTCATCGTGTTTCTTGCGGTCAGAGACCGGTTCTTCATCCTCGTGGCCAAGCAGACATTGGCGCCAACTTGGTGTGGCACTGGATTGCTGCTTCGTGCTGGCTGCCATGATGTAGCAGTCTGTGTGAGCCATGGAATAGTCTGCGCGAGTGTCGTCGCAAGAACTGCACATGTGTTTGGTGTTGGTGCCAAACTTTTGGCACACTGCCTCGAGGAAAATTGTTCCATCATACTGCCGGCTTCATCACGCGAAACAGAATCAGGCAGTATGACACGAGCAGCCATCTGAATTCACTCTCCATGAGTTGGATGTGCATGATCACAGAAGTGATGCAGATTGTGGTGCTGATCGGTGTGCCTTGTATGAATTGCTGTGTGCCTTGTATGAATCGTGCAGTGGTCAATTGAGATGAAAAGCTCAAGCAGCCTCTAACAAGCTATGACATTGCTCATGCTCCACGGTTGTGTCAGCGTAAAGCTGTCCTCTTGCGCACACTCCATGTGGTCTCGATTTTAGTATCAGCATTGAAACCAATAGGTCAATCACCTGGTGACAATCTTCTCCGCTCTGCTGATGGACACTCTGCTGATGGTGATGGAAGTGAGTTCCCATGAGAACTCATGAGAACTCGCATCGAAACTGAACTTGGCCTCCTTGCTGAGCCCTACATAGAAATTGCAGATGATGCGAATAGCCAGGGGCATGACAGTCCACCTCCCCAGTGGGGAGGGGCGGGGCGAGAAAGCACACTGGTGAAACCAGTCATTGTGATCAATTGGGATCAAGTTCATGAGCTGTAATCATCAAGGACGAGAACGGATTATGAAACTGTGTAACCAGTTTGAGCTCCCCCCCATCCATCCTAAAACAGGTACGCAGCAGCCAGACGACCCTATGGCGGCCCCCTGCCCAATCCACCGGCAAGAAACACTAAACACTGAGACCAGGGCGGTGGACGCCCTCTTCTACACACACGAGGTGCTAGGTCTCTGGCTGCTTGTAGCCCTTGTTGACACTCATTGTGGGCTATGAATGGGCGCTGGTGAAGTGGAAGGTGGCCAGACCAAAAGCAGGCCACCCCGAGCAGCGCAATGGCAAACTTTCCCAAGACGCGTTGACACGTGTGTCAACGCGTCTACGCGTCGAGATCCATCCAAGTAGCGAGCAGCATCACTCTTACTTGCTATCAGACGAGCTATTGTAGCAACCAACATGACACACACATGCATGCATGCATGCCGACACACACACACACACACACATACTTATGTAGGCAATTTGCTTTTCGTCAGTTCCTTGGAATGAGAAGCCTGTTGGCGCTCGCTGCAACAGGAATTAAATGAACCCCAGGACGTGCTTCTACGTGCTTGGCTTGCTCAGTCGAACCTCCTCCGGCCGTGATGAGCTCTTAAAGCATGGCTGGAGCTGCCAAGGGGACTCCTACAGCAACATTGCAGTCCCACGCGACCCGACCTTGTTGCTGCGGGTCAGTGTGTGACATCTGTGTGACATCTGTGTGTGTGGCTGTGTCTGTGTCTGTGTCTGTGTCTGTGTGTGTGTGTGTGTGTGTGTGTGTGTGTTGTGTAG
>QUTJ01031274.1:0-10620 GCA_003573635.1 Goniomonas avonlea | reverse complement strand
GTCCTTCTCCTTTCCCTCTCCCTCATTCTCGGTGAGACGGCGACGTCATCTTTTTGACACCACAAGCCCGCCGAGATATCGCCTGGTGGATCACAAACACTGTCGATAACAACGGTGTGAGGATGTATCTAGCTGGCCCTGTCAAGGGCATCTGGGCTCACACCATTGACCATCGAGGGCGAACGGCTCTCCCTTGTCATCGAGCTTGGTGTGAAACAGCATTCCGGAGTACAATGTATGAATGATACACTCGGGGCTTGGCGTTACGTAGGCTGCCATGTAATTGAATTTGCCGGCGATGTGTGCACATTGAATCACACCGACTTGACCGGTGTTCGTGTCAGCTGTAGCAACCAGCTTGGAGGCGAGCCAGAGTGTCTTCCAGCTTCTTAACGGGTATGGAGGCAAGGTCCGTCACGGGATGGATGATCCTACTCCAGCTTGAGTCTTATTGACATGAAATCTGACACCCAGCCAAACAGATGAGTAGGCCCGTCAAATGACGAAGAGCGACTTGTGCAGGCATGATGTTGTCTGGGGAGGAGGATTCCTCTGTCCCGAAGTAGTCGTCCATCATAAGGGCAAGGCACACCTTGGGGTGAATAGGCCCCTTCTCAGCATAGCCGCCGTCGCATCCTTGAGCGTGCATAGTAACGACCGCTTGGGTGGAACACAATTGGATCGCTGGTACCCGTCCGTGGTCCCGAATGTGGTGGAGCCGTGGCGCCATGCAAGTCCGGCGCTGGGGCTGATCACTGAGACGCAGTCACGATGTCCCCACCATCTCGGTTTGTCCAAAAAGGCATCCAGATCGTCTGTCGTGTACTGCACTGACAATGGTGTTGTGATTGCGATGGTGTCGTCAACTTTGTCGTACGCAACTTTTGCTTTGTTGCAGGGCTCGTGAGCGCTTGCAGTTCGAAGATGAGGTGCCACTTGAGCGATCCGTCATCTTTGGCTTTGCTCACAAAGTGCATAGGAGTCAAGCTGTGGCGTGTAGGAGAGCAGACCCTTCCAGTTGCTGGTGCTGCTTGCCATGCCTTGGAACTTGAGATTTCGCACAAATCTTACGAAGGCGTAGTGAGTGTCGGTTCCTTCCAGAGGTCGTAGGGAGTACCGTATCTCAGCATGTGCCAGACGATGGCGGGTGCGCCGCGAGCGTGCCATTCGCTCCAAGGGGGATGACCCAGCAGCGAGTAGATTCCATCGCCGGTGCCCATGATGCCGGCGATCACCGTTTTGTTGAAGAGCCTGATAAGCTCAAGTGCCAATGGCGGCGGTGGTACTGCTTGAGATCACATCGTGTTCTTGGTCTTTGTAAGTGGGAACCATGACCACCTTGGTAACGGTGAACGAGATAGCACAATGCAGGCAGAGCGTGATCGGAGACACATACAGCACATCAGGAGGGGGAGCGAAAGGGTTATCCGCCAATGTGGTGACGATGCGGTACAGCAAGGACTTAACGGCGTCCCCCTCCGTCGGTGTACACAAGTTGACGATCTTCTGCACAATGGGTTGGATGTCTTCCCAGGATTGGAATAAACTTGGAGACCAATCACTCAGGAATTGTGGTTTGAGTGAGCGCACTTCGCGATAGGTTGCTCAGGTAACGTGACTGAAGCGGAGTAGACTTCCTCTACTGTGAGAGAGAAGGCTGCTCCATGGGCGGTCGGAAAGAGCTGACTCGGCAATTTGCTTCATGACTGGAGTAGACACGAAATCAGGGATCGGCACAGGAGGAGGGGGTCGACTCTTGGGAGAGCTACTCCGTCGTTGGACAATGATAAGTCAGCTAGTTAGTCCGTGTTCTCCTCTGAGCACTTACACTTAGATTTATTCTTACTTGATTTCTTGACTTCGATCGTAGATACAGCGCGGCGACCGTGGGTGATTCGTGTGAATGGTAAATGAAGCAGTTACCATAGAGTTTCTTCAGGATATCCTTGCTGCAAACATCTGTCTCGCAGCTGATGATGAAGTGAGCTACACCGAAGCATCGCTCCTCAAATGGAGCCTTGCGGCTGCCGCAGAGCTGATAGACAGGTCGGTAACAGGCTCCGGTTCGCGAGGAGCGATAACTTCTGAAGCAGGGCGTGCGGTCCATGCCGCCAGTGACCTGGCCATCGACGCGGGTGGGACAGTCATGGAGCACACTGGTGGCCTCGAACATCTCGAGGTCGGCATTCAGGATCTTGAGGTTTTCCAGAGTCACAAGTAGATTGTGACGCTTGCAGTGATTAGGGCAGAGCAAGGCGAGGTAGTCGGCATCGGAGATGCCGTCTGCTCTGGGCACGGTGTGGGTCTCGCAAGCACCATTGCGGACACACAACGGAGTCATGTACTGGGGAACGATGGGTGCATTGGGTGGGTTGCCAAAATAAATATTTGGGCTCGCGTAATCATTGTGTAAACCGTGATGGTGAGTAAGCCAAGGGCATTGATCACTAGGATCACCACAAAAATCGAAGTAGGCACAACAGGCAAAGACCCCGGAGTTCCCAGCGTGAAGTGACATGACATGAAACGAAGGACAACCTTCGTTCGTGTCGCTTGTGCTATTCGGACGTCCGGAAATAGCCTCACACCAGTTCACAGTTAACTGATAGTGCCAGAAGGGCAAGAACGAGAGATGGGCAAACCAGGGCCGAGGCTCACACTCTCACAGTGCGAGAACACAGGTCTGGTGTAAGTCTAAGACTCACGAACGGGCCAGAGACCTGACTCGAGTCAGAGACAATCTCAAGCAACGCACACGTCACTTTGTAACACACACCTAGAGGGATGGGAGGTACAGGAGTACTGAGGCATTGGGTGCACGGAGAGAAGCGAGAAGTCTGTCACCCCACAGGAAGGAGAGGGAGAGGAGTGGAGCTGAGGAGATGGAGTGGTTGGTTGGATGGAGTGGTGACCATGAGAGGGGGGGGGAGTGGGAAAAGGAGGTGAGGAAGAGGAAGAATAAAATCACAATAGTCGTTCTTGGCCCCCACTGAGCAGGCTCTGGAGGCTCAAACCTCCCCCCCCCCTGTCTCTTGGCGAAACTGGCACCTGTGCTGTTCATTATTGAGGACGAGATATGACTGGTCTTGTGATATCTTCTGATACCAACTGACTTCTTCTTGGTGCTTCTCGTTGTTATCTCGCCATCTCGTCTTGCGCTCTTCCTCTCCCTCGCCTCCCGCTCCCAGACACTGACAGTGTTTGTAGATGGTGGGAAATATTGACTTCCAGACTATGGACATCACGTGGAGTGGCTCAGCCCCAGTGGTAAGCAGCCCCTTGAATTGTCACTCAAGTAGCTGATATTGCTGGATACTGCTTGGTGGAATGCTTGCAAAGGGATCACACTCCTGCATGTCTGGCACTCCATTTCACAAAACCACCCCTGCACATCTCCCACACACTTTAGTCTTCCTGACAGCACTTTGTGACTGTGTGACCCTGCCTATGCACAGGGGTGTGTGTCGTCTTGGCTACTTGGTTGCGACAGGAGTTTGTCTCAAAGATGTTAGAGTGACACTACTCAATACCAGAGAAACACAAGTGCCACACGTCAAAACTTGGAGAAGTTTTGAAGTGCTGCATACCTGGGTTGTTGGTTCTTTGTTCCAGCAACCACTCAGCACCACTTACTTTTCCCATTAATTGTCCTTTCTGATTCTACTGTTGTTGCTTCGCAGCAATACCAGTCACCTGCCCCGGCTTCAATACTGTGTCATTGGCCTGATGCACAGAACGGGTCCAAATACTGCCCTGACCATGCCACTCCACCGCCCCCAGAGCCCGCTGACCAGTTTGAGGACTGCAGTGGATAGACGGTGGCAAACCCGCACGAGGCCCCCAGAAATCGGCGGATGCTTCCACACGTTGACCCACGGAGCTTGGGCACCCTGATGCCGCATTACCACTGTGCACACCACCCACTGCATTACCACCCAGAGCGGAGCTGGCAGAGCCCTCACAGGATCAGCCCATCCCATGCAGCACATGATGTGCCCCTTTGTTGCTCTCGACTAGTGTTTACACACAGGAGGCCGTTACACCCTTCTGTCGACCATCGGCCTCACCGCCTGACACACTGCATTGGTTTGGGCAAAGAGGGCAAGATCGGTTTTGACACAGGAGCTTCCACCCCCATTGCAAGTGAGTCTCCCAGCGTGGGAGCAACCGCACCCAATGCACTTCTTCAACAAGTTGCGAGACCTCGGCACCACCAAGTGGAGGCTTGTGTTTGACTGCAAGCTCTCCAAGCACAATGAATTGTGCAACCCTGTCACGATTTTCTACTACAGTTGGTGATGCTATTGCGATCATGACCGTTACCAGTTCAGTACAGGACTGACGCCTTCCTCAGCACTGGACCCACGAGACGCAGTCTCTGTGATCGACCCAGGCGAGTACTTCTGTTGTATTCAGCACCATTCATGGACTGCACATCCAGTGTGCATGCTCGTGTGTGGCTCACATCGACCCGTGGGCTTGGGGAATGATCCAGCCGAGGTGGGCAGATCACACCACCAGTGCAGACCGTAGTTATGATGGCTACTATGGTGTTGCGGACACAGCTACAGACAGCAACCCCCCTTGGACAAGCTCGCACCCAGCTTTCCATTTGACTGGCCGGCTCAATGGCCTTGGGTAGGGTGGCAGAACAAGGCAGAAATGACCCTCGCGGATGTTGGACTATCCTTCAAGGGTGTCTGCATTGACCTTGCATCTGCAGGACAGCAACACCTGGACAGCAATTATACACACCCCGCCCCAGCTCAGCAGGCCAAAGACAACCTACAGTGGTGGATCGATCACACATATGAGCACAACAGTGCCTGCATGTACCTAGACTCACCCAACGAAGATATCTGGCATCTGTGGTGCATTCTTGAAGGGATGGTGAGTGGACTTGTGACACATGTAGCAATGAGTGCGTCCAGGACAACCACACACAGCGTGTTTGGTGTCACAATGGACACATCTGGCATCGGTATTGATGACTATTTTGAGGAAGAGTCCTTCACTGGCGACTACCCTGACAGCTGCAACATGTCACATGTTTTGATCGGCAAAGTGCAGGCAGTGCTGGTCACACTCCGCCGATTCGGCCCTATGTTGTTGTGTATCAACAACACACACGCCGTCCAAGCCTTCAACAGGAGGTACTCCCCCAAGAGCAGCTACTCGGTGTCAACACAACACCAAAACATTTGCAGAAGGGGCAGGGCTCAACACACGCCAAGCACTGCTGCTGGCGGCGCTGAGGCTTCTTTACAGAACCGCTGGGGTTCATCAACCCCAACTTCCTCATCAACTTCCTTGCAAGGGGAGACCTTGTGCAAAGCCATGTTGGTCTGGCGGCGATCTGGCATGCAAGCCAAAGAGTACCAGCACACTTGCTCAATGGTGCTGGCTACAAACATGTGTCCGCTTTTCCCCCATGGGGAATATTTTTGCTCTCTGTGGCTGAAATGTCCATACATGAACTCATCTGATGTGCAGACCATGCACATCAGCAGTGTGAGGGCCAGACAAATGCTCAGACCATGTGAACGCACATGCCAGGCTGATGCAGATACAGCAGATATGGACCGTTGACCAGTGTGCACAACAGGGGGGTGGCATGACAGAGACCACAACAGTGAAGTGTACTGTGGCCGACTAGGTCCCCACACTTTACTGGGACCTAGGACCAAGTAATCTCCTGCATCTCTTCTGCTGCAAGCTGTGGCCATGCAAAATTGCCCGAACTCCTGGGCCTGATGACACCTGGCAATTGTTGTTCGAGATGTAACGCGAACTCCTGGGCCTGATGACACCTGACAATTGTTGTTCGAGATGTAACACGTCAATATGTGTGTTGATCGACTGGTTCTTCTCACTCTTTCCGGTGATCTTGCCGTCATTGTGCACACCTAACATATTTGGGGCATCCCCTCTGCCCTTCTCGATAATTGCTTGGGTGTGGAAGTGAACACCAAGAACAGCAGTGTGTCTGAGCATGGGAGAATGCAATTCCTGCGAGTGGGTACTCTTGCTCTAGCTGGTGGATTTCATACAAGTCTGCACATAAAACTGGAAGGGGTCAAGGTCCACTGGAATGGTCAAGGTCCACTGGGATGTGTTTCTCATTGTTTCGGAGCTTGGGCCCAGCCTCACACTGGTGACACTGCTGTGGCGTCATTGCGAATGGTGGTGTGCTTGACAGTCACTATTTGCAGTAGAATATGGTGCATAACCCACAGAACTTGGAGGCATGGGGGGACTCCAAAAATGTTGCTGTTGTGCGACAATCCAGATGGTGTCCACTCACATTCTTGAGACCCCCTACACCTTGGCCAGTGGAGGTTTGGCAGTGAGCCCAAACCTGTTCGTGATCCCGGCACATAGCTTGCAGTAAGACGAGCGACAACCCCCTCACAATGCACTTTCTGACACTCTCTGTGAGCCTTGCTCCTTGCGCTTGGGCTTGTTGTTTGTCGCCAGACTGTTGTGGTACAGTCGGGGACCTTGTCCGCTCACCCAACCTTCTGTCACACCGAGCCATATCCCAATATCCCAGAGAACAAGGGAGGGCCATATGACTTTGTACCTGGGGGGCCTGCCCTTTATGTTATCGAATATGCTATCATTTATTTGCTGGAGCATGGTATAAACCGCAGCAGTGTATATTGCCTCCAGCGTTAACCTCCCCTACCCTAGCTAACGTGTGATGATGGTGCGACAACCATCGGTTGCTGCTTAGTTGTGACAAGAGTTTGTCTCAGGAAAGCTTGAGTGACACTACTTGATAATTTACATTCCCTCGTGCCACACCACATGTTGAAACTTGGAGAAGTTTTGAATGTGCTGCATTCCTGGGACCCTCCGTCCCTCCCTTCACTCTTTTTCTCCTTGCCCAAACTTCCCCCGCTTTGGTTCCGGTGTCTGTCCCTTGATGTTATCGAATATGCCATCAGAAATCGCAAATACTGCCGAAAACCGCTGCTGCGGAAAGAGCCTGCCCACACACACTCCTGATATCGGAGCTCCCCTACCCACCCTATGGTGTATGGCATATGACTCACTGTGCATTCCAACAGTATTACATCCTCTTTGTGCTGTTTCTGGTCTGCATCATGTTGAACGTCTTCATCGGCATCCTCAATGACTCGTACACCTACGTCTCCGTCAATCTTGAGGACGAAACAGACCTGGCACTCAAGTTCCAACGGGTGTGTATCCGAGTCAGAGCAAGGGGGCATTGCGTCCCTATCCCGCCTCTCTCGCCTCTCCCGTCTTCTCTCCGCCATCCTCCCATCATCCCCCTGACTGACACTGTGCACCTAGACCTTGAGTGTGATACATGTGTGGTCCTTGGTGTGCGAGTTGGAGACTGACTGACACTGACTCTCCTAACCAACACCCTGCGAAAGAGAGCCCGAGGGGGGGGTGTGGAATAGGAGCGGGAGGCAAATTGGTGCAATGGGCTCGCCGGGGGGGGGGGGGGACATGATTGCGAATATCAACTCTCAGCACTTTCCTGCAGCATCTCCAAAAACTGGCCATGCGCTTTAATGCCAAAATCTCATTCGCTGTGAGGCTGCTCGGGGGCGAGAGACGAGAGCAGCTTGCTGAGCCGGTGGACCCCCAGGATGAAGCAATTGTGCGGCTGTTGCTTCTTTCAGAATCCACACAGGCACAGACTCGGGCGTCTGGGTGTTGTCACCTCTCTGTGTTTTTCAGTGAGGCTTGCTCGTGTGTTTGCTTGCTTGCTTACTTTTGTCCCTTGTCACCACTCTCAGTTTTGGGTAACTGCGAATCAACTGCAGAACTATCATCTTCTGCTGGCTTGCTTACCTTGTCCCTGACGGCGAACACAGAGATGAATTTCATTTTGATTTGGGTTTTTTTCTTCTTCATATCACACACAGAAAAGCATCACGGAAATGGAGATTCTGGAGCGACTTCGGATCTCCAAGGCGGTCACCCGCAAAATCACTCGCACACAGTACCTCCGGTATGCGCTTTTTTGGTATTTTGTCAGGGACCCACATGCGCAGCACCCTCCCCGCTCTCGGGAGTGCTCGCTCCCTGTCACTCCCGCTCTCTCTCCTTCTCCTTCTCTCCCTCCCTCGCTCCTTCACTCCTCTCCCTTGCCCCTCAACTACCACTGACCCTAGTGCAGCATGCTGCTCGGTCTTCAAGAAGAAGAACTTGCCAAGCTAGAGCAAGATGACCAGCGACAACCATCACTTGCGCTAAAGTGAGTAATGTCGTTGCAGTGTTGTTGTCAAATGGTGAAGTTGCACTTGTTTGCCCTTCCACCACTCCGCGCACCACCGAAAGGTCGTCAGGGTTGTCCAACTTGAGGAGGTGTTGTGATATTCTTGGGCACTTGCCGCCCCGGCGTTCACCTATGACCCCCCAGCAGAGGTAATATCAGTGTTCGTGACTGGGATGCTCAAGTCAGTGTCCTTTCATGGATCCTCTTATCTCGATGCTCTTTCCCCACGCCCGCCCTTTCTGATCTCGTCGCTCTATCTTCGTTCCCCTCCGTTCGGTTCTGAAAAACCTCCCCTCCGTTCGGTTCTGAAAAAGCAATTCCCCTTCTTCTTCTCTCCTCTCCCCTCCTCTCTTGACACCACCAGCAGGCAATTTGAGCGGGTCAAGTCATTCGCTACTCGAATGCCCAAGGCAATGTCATTTCGATATCGACCCTCTAACTCTTTGCGTTCTCCGCGTTTGGATGAGCATGGTGACTATTTTCTTTTCTTCGTCATGCGATGCTCCAGAATATTTTGTTGCTTCCGCGAGAGAGGCTGAAGAGGGAGGGGACGGGGGGCAGCGGGAGAGGAGGATGCAGAGGGAGGCAGAGGGCAAAGCAGAGAGGGTGCATAGTCAGTTCTTCCACCTCCCGCTCCGCCCGACATCTCATGGTCAGCGGTGCAAAATATCACTCACGATAACGCAGCAGGAGAGGACGAGGACCAAGGCGACTGGCGCGCTGGCGTTCGCCTTGCCGACGGCGCGCCTCCTCAAACGTCCCTCAGCAAGAGCAACTCCAAGAGCAGCTCCAGCCGGCCGACCACCCCCAAGGCCGGCGCCGCGCCCGACCTGGGCGCACTGGACACCAGCGAGGCCACAACCCCGCGAGGCAGTGAAAGGCCGTTTTTCACCCGGTCTGACATTGAGGAGCCAGTCAAGGTGTTGGGCGTGTGCTAGTGACCATGTCGCACTTCCTGCGCCGCTCATGCCTGCCGTTCAGGTGAAAAATTCTGGTTGTCTGAGGTGGGATCTACTAGTAGTGGGGTAGACGCGCGAGGCAGTGCCGGGCTGTCTGCAGCCGGTCTGACACAGCGAAGGTGTTGGAGTGTAACTCTGGTGTGTTGTGTGTCACGACGGTCCCAGGTGATTCCAGCGGGCAACGACGTCCGCGACACAGCATCTTTGAGAGATCGGTCTGGTCGCTAGAACTGACGCAAGTATTTATAATGTTTTGGACTCGGCCGCGTGTTTTGATTTTGTAGAAAGTGAACTTTTGGAACGTGGTGCGCGAACCAGAGGTAAGATCGGCAGATTTGAGACCACACGTCCCTCAGAGATAAGGAATGTGATTGCAATTGGAATATTGGCAAGGGCAGGACGAAGCTCGGGCTGTGAGGTGTGATTAAGCAGCATCAAGCGGCACGTGTGCTTCCAAGGCGGCGTGGGACGAGAGAATACCAAGTAGTCTCGGCCCCCCCCGCGGACCAACGCCCCCGCACGAGATTTGCGCCGGATGATACCGACGGTTATGTGGACGAATTGTATTATTCTAGAACTAGGAAAGAAGAGTACAAGGTGCGAATGACACAAACCATCTCAATAGGTTATTGGTCTGCTCCGCCGAGATATTCGGCCATGTTAAGGGTGACCTTCGGGTGTCTTGAAGCGTAGTGAATCTGCCAACCCACTTAGCCCGGCGCTCGAACCCCAACGACAGAGCAGACACTGACCTGAATATCCCGCTGAGTAGCAATTGCAGAACGGCAGACCTTGCACACAAAACTGAAACTGGTGAGCTCACTTAGACAGTGTGAGGACGGTCCTCACCTCAATTTCTGCTTCGCTTGTCGTTCTTCTTTTGTCGATCCGCCTTTCTTCGCTGCCAACTGGGCCTCATGCTTGGCACGAGACGCGGCCGTTTTCTATGAGATGGTTCAGCGAGTCGTGACAAATCCCCGTGTTGCGGCGAACCTGTGCGTTTCCCCCGCCCATGTGATCGCGGAAGGTGTGTGCAACACTGTGGAGCAACTGCAGCTCAGTGGGTTTGGCCTTGATTAAGCCGCTGCCGTTTCGGGGGGAAAAATCCGAAAATTGAAACTTGAAACTTGAAAAATAAAGGTTGACAAAGGTTTCTCCCGACCTTATTGCCAGCAGCCTTCGGCATTTACTATATAATTTTTAGTTAACTGTTGACTTAACTAAATCGAAGCTAGTTCAGTCATAGTTAAGTAAACTCAGGTCGTTGGGAGCCTTAGTTAAGTAAATAGAGTAGATCTGCGGAAATTCGGGCCAACCCGATATTCGGGCCAACGAGCTCGTTCATGGTCCCGCGATAGCTTGGCATATGCTCAAAACGGGCGATGCCGAGCAATGGCTCCACTC
>QUTJ01031273.1:0-10618 GCA_003573635.1 Goniomonas avonlea | reverse complement strand
CACAGCGCGTAACTATAGCTTGGAGACAACAGCCTTTCCTCTGGTGGCACAGCGCGTAACTATAGCTTGGAGACAACAGCCTTTCCTCTGGTGGCGCAGGGCCTGAGCCACTGTAAGAGCTTCACTGTCTCGAGAAAACAATCGGTCCTCTGTAAGAGCTCAAGACTTTCCACTTGGCGCTGCTGTTAAGACTAACGGCTTTCTCCAATCGAAACCGTATTGACAAGTCCAAGATCAATGGGTGAGACCCCTCTCTTCCGTTCGACCCCTAAACCCTAAACCCTAAACCCTAAACCTAAACCCCTCTCTTCCATCAACCACATCTGAGTTAGACCCCTCTTCCATGAGTTAAACCCCTCTCGTCCATTAGTGACTGCTTGGGGTACGACCCTGTTCCTGCCTCTCAGGTCAACGACAACGACTTACGGGTCGTGGTTCAAGACTGCAAGAATCTTGGAGGCATCAGGGGTCAGCAAGAACCAAGTGTGCTCTAACACAACGTCAGAAGAAGCCCCTTCCACCTTCCCCCCTCGCTCGAGTCTAGCGCGAACTGGCTGTCCAACCCGAGGAACTTTTGGTCGGACGGATACAGACCACGCTGCCTGTGGGCCAGCTGCTGCGAAATGTGAGGTTGCTGTGCACCTGTAACGAAAATACACAAACCTCCAGAGCCTTCACTCTTGCCGCCTTGACCGGCACCTGCAACGGATGAGGGAGCAAATAAATTGGTTGAGCCACGCACCTGAAGGTGCCTGGTCAAAGAGTTGGTCGTTATGCTCGATGAGGAACACAAGAATTGCAACACAGTGTTCCTCGAGAATCAACTGTGTCTCGACTGCCTTTGAGCTACGGAGGTGTGAGCGAGTTGAGCTGGTGGCATATCGGCCTTACAACAAGGCAGGGCCGAACGTGGCCGCGAGACTTGTCGTTGACGTCCCTGAAGATCGTGCATGTTCTGACAGAAACGCTGCAAAAGGTAAATACTCTCAAATATCCCGATCTGACATCGTTACCAAGAGTGGTTCGGAACAGAGGGAAATGTGGTTGCTGGGAGAGATCTGGGCACAAAATCAGCGACGTAGTGAACATGGGCATCGACCACTCACTCCTGTGAAACTCTTCCCGCATTGTCCGTACTATTGCTGGTATGCTCTTACCCTGAGAATCTGCCCAGAGTTAGGAACGCAATATCACGGTGTCAGTCTCACCAGCCAAAATCGTCACGAGTGCTGCAACCATGTGTTGGGATAAGATTTCTGGGATGGCCCCGAGCAATGCAACCAACAAACCAGCAGCAAACCGAGGCGCCAAGGACTCAGATCGCACGTGCTCTCCTGTCACTGTGTGAAATGCTGAAACGCTGACGAGAAGCAATCCGACCTTTCACCACCCGAGCACACGCAGTCTTTATAGTACGCAATTCCTTCACCTCAAGAGGTCCAAAAAGTATCGTCGATACATGTGCGGAAAGAGCAAGCATGAGCTCGTTACATGTCTGCACAACGGCGGACATCGCCGGCTGCTTTCGGCCGGCTGCTCGCCCAGACTGTCCGGTTTGAACAAAAGCGCAGACACCTTCAGAGTGGTGATCAGATAGTAGATTGGATTATTAACACTAACACTTCTCCAAATCCTATCCACATATGAAATGTGTGAGGTTCAACCGCGATGAGTCGGCGATGACTGGGCAAAGTGGCAACAGGGGCACGGGGGGCGAGCAAGAATGCAGAGTACACGTGTGAGATTGGCGGCGGCGGTGCTCGCGTCAGGTCAGCTTCTCGTATGCTCACCAACTGCTCGTTCAATCACGAGCCCGGCTTGGATTCAGCTGTCGCGCAGACGAACTAAGGAGATGTCATCTCGCTCGATCCGGGCCGCTGGACTGTGGTGGTTGAAAGTCGCGTATCACTGACCAAGCATTGCCAACTAAGTCATCACTGATTCTTGGGCTGTCAGCACGTGAGCGGTGGTGGACAGCACCAGCAAGCACAATAATGCGGCATTCTCAGGTACCAGGAGCTCTGTGTCTCGTTTGGTTTGGGTGTGGGGCTGTAGTGTTGGAAGAGAAAAATTAACCGGAACCAGGCTGTGAACAAGCTATTTTCTGCAAAGGTTGAACCTGTGCACAGGACGAGCTCGGGTGCACAACTGGATCTTTTGGTCGGTGCTTAGTCCGTCGTGCCCAAGGTACGCTCTGGCCCTCGTCAAGGTGGTCACCAAATTAGTAATGTCACCGTTAAAGTGATTTTTTTCCTGCAGTCTGTTAAGTTGTGGTCTAGTCAGAGGCTATTGAATGGAGCTTTCAGTGAACAGCGTTCGACATTGGGACGTGCTGTGCTCACTCGGCACCCGTGGACGAGTTCCACCTGGCTAGATGGTGTTCACGCTCGCCCTTGGTCAGTGTCGGGCCGACCATTCGTCGACCCGCTCCTCGCAGAACACCACTTCACAGCCTCTCGGCATTGGGCAGTGACCTCACAAACCGGTCTGGCTTATCTGCATTACGATTGGGCAGTGACTCACAAAGCGAACTGGCGTATCCGCAACTTTCATTGCTGTTGCGGTACGTTGAAGCTCCATTGTTTCAGGGTGTTGAAATCAAGTGATCACTCTTTGGTGAGACAATATCTCTCTCGGGTATTTTTGCATTTGTTTCCTCTGCTCTTTCTCGAATTGCTCGCCTGAGCTGGACGGTGCGGCTTGTTCACTCCAAGACACGGGTCAGGACTGTGCATAGAGGCACGCGGGTCAGAACTGTGCGTAAAATTGTCAACCCCTAAGGAATTGCCTGTGTTCTCTCGGCACGCGACTGATGAAACTGATGGCATACACATACAGAAGAGGAAAAATCAGAAAACATAATTTTACACAGTTAGGCCGACTGCTTCATCCTTGCTACCTCACGATCGTTGGGAGCCAAACCAAGCAATCGGTGTGCGGACCCCTGAAATCCAATCGCCATCCCACCAATTGCACCAACAATCCCAGCGAAAATCATGGTTGGCCTACGGATATTTCCTCCTGCCAAAAAGTGAGCACGCGACGAAAAAGAATGAGAATGAGGGCGGAACGGACCAACAGCGAACCCAAAAGGTAGTGACACCGCAGTGATTGCAGCAAACCTTCCCCAGTCGCCGCTATCCATGTTGCGAATGACAGCCCCGATGCTCGGGTTGGGGTCGATCACAGGGTACCGCTGATGTGACGCCGCTTTTTCGTGCACCATCGCCCACTTGTTTGATGTGTGTCACACCCTCCAACGTTAACGAGCTCTACCCAAAACCCTATCCGTTTTTGTTGCGTGTTTGTATGTTGCCCGAAAAGTAAAACTGGGCGGTGGCTGTGCCGCTGTGGTCCGTGTCGAGTCGCGGACGGGTAGGCTGAAGACACACCAAGACCGAATGTCCACGGTTCGATGCCAATTATAAGACTCTCCTTCCCGCAGTGGCACCTTCTTATTGTTGTGGCACTGGCACACTTGGCGACAGGTTCGCTCCCACTGTCGAGCCTCTATCTGACTCTTTCCTCAGCTGTAGCTCATCCACAAAGCAGACACGGTGTGAGCCTTCGGGTCAGTGTCACGTCCCTTCTTCTTAAATTAACTTCCCAACAGTTTATTGAGGGAAGCACTTTATTTTATGACGCGATCAATCTTGGAGAGCTGCCCTCAGGTCCGCTTCGGGTTTGGGCCGTGCCGACTAAACTGCACCTGCAGGGTTCCAAGCAATGCTGTATGTCAACGGGATTCTAATCGGGCAGCAAAGCAATCTGGATGCGCGTGGGCAGTTTGATGTTCAACCTGCACTGGTTGCAGGTGACAACCTCGCGAACGTCCTCGTGGTTGACCAAAATGAGCGGCTCCTTGGGATGGGGCTGCTCACATTTGTCGCTTCTGTCGAAAAAGTCCATTGTACTCCGGGAATTGGTGCGTTGTTAACAAGCTCTTGCTCTTCCTCACTCCATTTTGCGCAGGCAATGTCGAGGTTCAGGTCGTGTTCTCGCGAAGTTGTCGAGTCGCAAATCTGACTTGATACAGGTTTCGGAGCATTCTGTGTCATGGCGTGCCAAGTTCGACCTTCCAGAAGGTGAGACTAAGCACCACATCCAAGAACTTATGCATTCTACCAGGTTTCATTGCTTCGTTGGCCATCAACGATGTGCCATCCGCCAGACAGAGCAACTTTCACTCCCGTGGCATGTTCGTGCTCACGGCCAGTGTGAAGCAAGGCCGCAACTCAGCACGCGTGGATATCAGTGATCCGCAAGGTATTTCTCCCTCGTCCCATGCGAAATTTGACCTATCAACAGGCGAGCGCCTTGCCACCGGGTCCGTGGAGTTCGATGTGACCCTGCTGCCCGATCTCGATATTCTCGCAGCCCAGCCAGGTGATGACTGGGACGCACCTAAAGCCAGCAGGGATGATGATAACATTGAGCAAACTGTCCCACATGTCCGGGTCCAGGTACGGCTATGATTTGGTCATTCTAGGAGGAGGGTCTAAAACTTTTGACGCAGGTCACCCTCAGCGGAGATGGGAGCCGACTCGTGTCTTATGACGCTGTCAACTTGGAACTGCCGCCAGGTGACATGTGCACACACCCATAACATGCACGCTCGTCGCAGTGGTCCGGTTGCATCTGTGGTCACTATCGCTGTGGAGCTCACCCGTCGATAACAGGCTTCAAAACTCTTCTCTACGTGAATCAGTCGTTCGTAGCAGAGCAGACGAACTTCGAGGCGGCGGGCGTGTTCGCTCTGCCCCCACTTGCTTCTGGAGAGCACCTCATCAACGTTGTGGTGGTTGATATGGACTCGGGTGTCCTCGGCACGGGCAGGTACACACTTAGGGGATACCATTGCAGCACAACGGCAATGCATAATGTGGGCACGATGCAAAGTTCACAATCTCTGATTGATCTCAGGAAACTACTGAAAGCTAACTCAACTGAATTCGATCTTATCTCAAATTATATATCGAACCACCGTAGCAAATGTTGTTGTGGCGCCCTGAGAAGCAATCAAAGAGCACCGCATCGATAGGCTTTCTGACACAACACACCATCTCGCACGCCATCGCTCGTTCTCACACGCACACACACACACACACACATCAAAACGCACACCGGCGCGCTCTCGCTCTGTCTCCGTCCCTCACACACACGTATGTGGGCATGACGTCACGTCTGTGCATCGATCCCTGAAATAGCAAAAGGACAGAAGGACTAAAGCCGGTATTCGTCAGTGTCCACCGCTATCCGCTACACCAGGTTGCGGGAGACGCTGGCAGGCAGTGTGAGAGAGAGGGAGGCAGCAAGACAAGGGAGAAGAGTGGTTGCGGGAGAGGGAGGCAGAGACCGTGATGAGCATGACTCTGCGTCTGCCGGTAACACTGTCCTCATGCCCAGTCGCGGTCGCCCTCTCTCCCTCCCTCCCTCCCTCCCTCCCCCCCTCTCTCGCTCTCTCTCTCCCTCCCACTCTCTCTCTCCCTCCCTCCCACACCCCCTCTCTCGCTCTCTCTCTCCCTCCCACTCTCTCTCTCCCTCCCTCCCACACCCCCTCTCTCGCTCTCTCTCTCCCTCCCTCCCTCTCTCTGTGTCATCCCCCTCTTGAAGATTCCTCTGAGTGCTGCTCAGGGTCTCACCCTCCTTCCGCAGTCACCAGTACACCGTCGACACCCAGGAAGACATTCTTGTCACTCTATCTCACTCACTCACTCACTCACTCACTCACTGACTTCTGTGGGGGTCATCTCCCTCTTAAAGATTCCTCTGGGTCTAATCCCTCCTTCCGCAGTCACCAGTACACAGTCGACACCCAAGAGGACATTCGTGTCAAGCATCCTGTCAATGGACGCTTGGATGACGCACAAAAGTGGAACGGGTAGGATTTGGGTTCGACGGAATCCGACACACAGGAGGAGCTCTGCCGAAATATTGCGCTCCTGCGACGTTTCAACGCTGATTGCTCACGTGACCGCTCGCACTCGTCGCGAATGTTCTTGTGAACTGATTGCTCACGTGACCGCTCGCACTCGTCGCGAATGTTCCTGTGATCGGAACGCCTGGTGGCATGGCGAGGATGTTCATGTCAGTGTCGCGCTGTGAACGTAACGTCCCCAACAGTGACTCTGATGTCGTGAACGTTCATGCAAACGTCACGCTCTGGTGTGCGTGAACGTTCATACGGAGTAGACTATCGCTCTGATGGACGGATGGCCTCTGCGAACGTTCGTGAACGCATGTCTGCACTGTCACACGAAGCTTCAGATGAACATTCCGTGGTCCTCGTGTCGCTTCGGCGGTTCCGTGCATGAGGACGTTTGTATTCGATTATAAAAAATTAATATCAGTGGCGTGGGTCAGAAGTCGACCGACGGCCTCTGTCAATGAGGTTTTCACATTCACCTCACGTGCATGAGGACGTTTGTATTTGATTATAAAATGAATATGCGCGGCGGTCGCCCTAAAAAAAATGGCAGAGGTAGACAGATCAGAGCAGTGCAGCGTTCAACGTCCTCAGGGGTCAGCGAAAGTCAATGAAGTCGTGCGGGGGCGGCGAGGCGACTCAGCCCAAACAGTCGTGGGTGAGTGAGAGAAGCATCGGGCAACACAGTCCGGCTGCAAGGCTCCTCCTCGAGGGGTCACGGTCAAGAGTGAGCACACTAGAGGGACGGACGCGGAGAGTGGAGGAGAAAGCTGTGGAGAAGGGGAAGGAGGAAGATACGGGGGGTGAAACGGAGAAGGGAAGAACGATAGAGGGGAGCAAGATGGACTGAAAAGATATTGACGGAGAAAGATAGGGCGAAGGGGGGGGGGGCGTATCGGGAAAATCAAAAGGCCACGGGAGGCGCACTCAACAACCTCTAAACAAGTCAATGCCAGAGGCTGAAGCAGATCCAGAGCGACCACACCACCATCGGAGAAGGGCCAAGTGAGGCCGACTCGGTGGCCCTCCAAACAGTGGCTCAGTGAGCAGGTACAAAGAGAGCAAGCAACCCGCCTGTGGCTTCAACGATCGTCCTCAGCTTCGTCATCGGAAAAGTCAATGTGGGCGACGTGGGCGTCCATACGGAGCGGCGACGGGAGCTCTGGACGGTCCGCTACACCATGGATGAGTCGCCGGCGGTTCTTCGGAGGTGTTGATGTCGTGGGTGAGCCCCAAGCTGGAAGGGGAGTCAGAAGCGGTTGTTCCACAAGCTGTGTTGCGACGGCAGCGTTGCGTCCGTTAGGTGACACCGAGGACGGGCCACACACAGAGAGAGAGACAACAAAGAACAGAGCAGAGAACTCACAACGACGCTCATCCAGAGCAGTTTTGAACCATGCACGCAGATCACGCAGAGTGCGCCTCATCTCTCGGGGAGCTGAACCCGACGTCCCAAACCAGACTTCAACTGCAAAGGCGTGAGTGTCTGTTCGACCGAGAAAAACCCAAACCTGGATTCCTGTTGCTCTCCTTGAAAACAAGCACAATTCCAAAAGTTAGCTTTCGCCCATCCTTGCCTTGAAGACGCTGCGCTCCGATGAACTCACTGAGCGCGTACCGGTTCAACCAACAACAACCGGCCAAACTTCGACGTGAAAGAGTCACGATCCCGTTGTCAAAGTCAAAGATGTGGTCGTCGTAAAAACACGAGTACAGGGTTGCCAGCAACAGTATAAGAATACTGATGATGGAAAAGCCATTGCATAGTGCGGAATAGTCATCATACACCAGATAATGCTGTTGTCGCCCACTCCGCGCTGCTGACAAGTACTGCTTGGTTTCAGCCGTCCGAAATCGAGCCTTTTTTTCTGAAGTCACTTGGTCAAGCAACAGGCTTGGTCTTGAATCTTTAAACTTGAGATACACCTGCACTCCACAGTCAGAACAGCGAAACGAGCTTTCGGAGCATCACCCCATACGCGGAGACCCCCTCTGGTCCTCGCTTGCGGTAGATGAAAACCGGCTCTGAAACAACCTCAAATTCATCTATGTCACGGATCCTGAAATACAACCCATCTTTTGCCGGCCATAAACCCCAAACGCTAAGAAGCGACCTGCTCTGCAGGCTACAGATGTCTCCCGAGCACGACAGGCCGGTCCGGGCTTCGAAAATCAGAAGAAAAATCACTGCAAGAGGCGCAAAACACCCTGATACTGCCAAGACCCAAAAATGCTTTCGATGGTATTCTGCCCGTCCCGTTGGTTTCGCCGGTGGTTTCACCGCCGCCTCCATAGCTTTCGATGCTTTGGGAAGTTTGGGTATCGTCTTTGGGCTATTCATTAACGATGAGTTATCCGTCAAACAGTGACAACACAATGGCTGCGCCTGCTACCGATTACCTGCAGTTGGCGAGCAACCCAAAGGTCATGAAGATGCTTGCCAGCCATAGTAAGCTCGAAATTTATGTTATGATTCCATGGTATTCAAGAGTTGTTGTTGCAGGTGCCGGAAATGAGAAAATTCTCTTTTCTGAGAAGGTTGACAAGGTCAATCGAAAGGGAAAGGCCCAGCAGCGGGTTTTGATCTGCACAACCCGAAGCTGCTACAATGTCAAAGCAGGAAGTTTTAAGTGCAAACGCAGAATCACCCTGGCCAAGCTGCACAGTATTACAATTAATGCAGCAGTCAGCAAATTTGTCATGCACGTCATCGATGACTACGATTACTACTTTCAGACGCCAAAATGCCAGGAAATTGTTCGAATCGTGACAGAAGCTGTCCAAACATCTGAGAGTCGAGTTCTTCCGGTTGAAAACACGGTAACCCTGCGCTGGCTGCGATTCGTCACTCATGCATCATTCAGGACGTGACCGACCTGAACAAGCTTGTGATTACCAAGCAGCAGGCTCGGACTCAGGGTGTACACCGAGTAAGTAAAAAAAAGCTGTTTCTTGTCCCTTCCTCTCCTCATGTAGCCGCAGTCACCTGCACCAGCCGGCGCTGCGTCACCTTCGGCAGCTCCTGCAGGTACTTTGGTTCAAATTTGTTCCAGGGTTTGATACGTTGTAGGAGGTGCAGCGGCTGACGGTGGAGCGGGAGTGGCGGCAGGGGCGCCGGCTAGTGCAGCCAGCGCACCAGCCGCGGCCGCAGCCCCTCCCGCAGCTGATGCCGCTGGCGCAAAGGCAGATGTGGTATCCCCAACAACTGGTGCCTTCGTCAGCAGCAAAGCAACAGCGGATGACTTCGTGAGTTGGCGATTTTCCCCTGGTTCCTCGGCGGTTCCTTACCCGGTTTTGCAGGAACTTCTGAAAGTCTTGGGGAAGGGCAGCTTCGGCAAGGTGCGAAGCCCGTCGCGTTCTTGCGTCAAATGACATCTTGCAGGTCATGTTGGTGAAGAAAAAGGACTCTGGAGAGATTTTTGCCATGAAGACGCTCCAGAAGGAATTGTGCGTGCAACCTTCGTATCCGCTGGGCCTAATTCACAGATCAGGGTCATGGCCAAGAACCAAGTCGAGCACACCAAGTCCGAGCGCCACACGCTGGAGGACGTCGGACACCCCTTCATTGTTACTCTCAGTGCGTGTGGCTCTCTGTCTCTCAATCTCTCTCAGCTGTTGAGTGCCAATGGGGAGCAGTAGGATGGATCACAGTGTCAAGCACCGTGCCATCCTGTCCTGCTGCCTCACGCTGTCGGTCTCACCCGTGAGCTTCCAGTCACTGATATGCCATGCCTTGCAGAGTGTGCGTTCCAGTCACTGCTATGTGATGCCTAGCAGAGTGTGCGTTCCAGTCACTGATATGCCATGCTTGCAGAGTATGCGTTCCAGACACCACAGAAGCTTTATTTGGTGATGGACTACATGTCTGGCGGCGAGCTCTTTTTCCAGTAAGTGCCTGTCCGACCTTACTTTCCTGCCAATTGTAAGGTCCAGTTCTCGTTATGATGGTGAGAAAGTGATATCGGGTAACTTCAACACTCGGACGCTTTTTGCTGCCACTCTCAATGGAGCGTGGAGGCTGAGTTTGACGTGCGAGGGTGTGGTTTCCAAGATGTGTTACAATTTTCAATTCATCAACCAATACTATTGATAATGGCATTAAGGCTCAGGTAATTTACTGTGGAAGAAAGATTATGATGCTTGAAGCTCATGGTGTGAGATTCATTGACAGTTTTAAGCATCAAGCTTCTCCTCTCTCTTCATTCCCAATGGTATCTGATCGCCATCCCTGGTCAAGAGTTTGAAGCCCAAGGGTGTGTTTTCAAGCTGCGGGAGGATCTAATCATCATCGCTAATCACGATACTGGACAGTTTGGAGCTCAAGGGTGTGTTTTCAGAGCTGTTTTAGTAGCTAATCAACATCGCTAATCACGATACTGGACAGTTTGAAGCGCGAGGGCGTGTTCTCCGAGGACCGGGCCCGCATCTACGCTGCGGAAATCGCATCAGCTTTGGGGCATCTCCACAGCAAGAA
This sequence comes from Goniomonas avonlea, assembly GCA_003573635.1. NCBI lineage: Eukaryota > Cryptophyceae > Goniomonadida > Goniomonadaceae > Goniomonas > Goniomonas avonlea. The sequence continues at coordinate 218 of QUTJ01031273.1, read as the reverse complement.
GGTGAAGTGTAATCTCGCACTCTTGCACTGATGTTGCACTGATGACTTATGGCCACGGAATCGTTTCTCTCGTGTAATCGGATTTGTCAAGCGCCCCTTACTGAGCGTGGGGACAACCAGTGACTTTTTCCTGGAACTGTTTCTCTCTCGCGAAGGGCTCAACAGGTTCCTCCGGGGTTTGCCCCCCCCCTCTCTCTCCCCCCTCTCCCTCGCTCACC
>QUTJ01031272.1:0-10618 GCA_003573635.1 Goniomonas avonlea | reverse complement strand
CCACCACCACCACCACCAACGCGCACGAGACAGAGGAGAGGAGGTCGAGAGCTTGAGTCTCATCACCATCACCACCACCACCACCACCACCACCATCACCAACGCGCACGAGACAGAGAGGAGGTCGAGAGCTTGAGTCTCATCACCACCACCACCACCACCACCACCCCACCACCACCACCACCATCACCACCACACCACCACCATCACCATCACCATCACTGTCACCATCACTGTCACCTTCACTGTCACTATCACTTCACCATCATACCATCACTATCACCAACATCAACATCATCGTCATCGTCATAATCATCATCATCATCATCATCATCATCACGATCACCACACCATCACTGTCACTCCTGAGATGCATGACGTCCACAGACTGCAAGTGATCGACAATGTTAGGGAGGCCTCGGGGCCAGGTTACGGGTTGGCGTGTTCTCACAACCCAACCCATATCATTTCTTTTTCGGCCGTGGGTTTCTGTGGCCGGGCGTGTTTCTTTGCTGAGTGAACAGGTCACGCAACCCCAGAGAGGCTTGGTTGTTGTATTCCGGGGTAAGTGATTGCACCTGTTAAATCGGCCCAGACGACTCGCTGCCTCACGTGGTGTCCTCGTGCCTTCCGTCTCCAGGGAGTCAACCGCCCATACAAACGCCTGATCATCGGTTAGGAACAAGCCCTCTCAACACAACTGGGATTGGGCTCCGGGAAACGCTAGCTACTGCCAATGCGATTTCAGCCATCAAATGCTCTTACATGTATCCAGTCCAAGGCCATTGAGGTGGTTCTGACATCTGAGAGGGAGAACGTCAGTGTCGTATGTGGGCACTCTGGCAGTGACATATTTTCCATGCCCTTGCCATCCATGAAAGCAGAAGGGGAACCGCAAAACATGAGCCCAGTTTGGACCCAAAAGGAATTGAGTTCCTGTTGGAGTATCAGCGTCATTGAAGTTTCGAATCGACAGCCGGCAGCAGACGATAGTCGCACCGGGCACACGCCGCCGTCCGGAACCGCAGAAACGCTCTCGACATATTTCTTCACAAGTTGCGCCATTTCGAAGAACGTTCCAGTGCTCCGCTGATACACCAGCATCGCAATAAATAGTGCCAAGAACACGAGGTAACACGCAAGCACATAATATCTGCGAAGCGCGAGTCAACCTGTATCCACAACCCAAGGGTGACGGACCCGCGATGAGTGTGTTCCTTTTCCTCGAGATCCTCAATGAATCGATCGATGTGGGAACTCTTTCCAGCGAGCTTGCGAACATAGACCCCACGCAGCACAGCCTGGACTTTGCGAACCCTCTGCAGCTCTTGCGGCTGGAGAGGGGGGTTGTCACTTCCCAAAAACTGAGCTCTGGATCTCAGCTTACCGAAAGAACCCTTCCGTTCAACGTGGCAGGTCTGTCATGCCCCGTACCATTAGTCCCAAGATCGTTCCGGACTGGCTGTGCTCCGGCAATGTTCGGACTCCCGCCAGGGGCACCGGACCAATGAGCCGGGAGCCCTGAGGCCTTGTTCCCGGGGACAAACGCCATGTCAATGTACAAATGAACCTTTGGTGACGGGTTCGGGTCCGTGGCTACAGATAGTGGGCACAGCCGGGCTGTGGCCTGCCTCGTTCCAAGTTTCCAAGAGTCCAAGACTCCAAGTCTCCAAGACTTCGCGAAGAACGGCATCTACCTGGCCGCTTGATATTGACAGAGGGTGTGGCTTTGATCTATTAAAACGTTAATTACAAAATACTTTCTAGTAAACGCATACGTATCAACCCGACAATATTTAACACGCCGCTCCATCGCCATGCCGCTGTACCTGGGACTGATGTGCGGCACCAGCATGGATGCGATCGATGCAGCCCTCGTCCGTGTTGAGGGTCAGAGCGTGGAAGTGGTTGCAACGCACGAGGAGCCACTTCCTCCCGAATTGCAGGCGGGGCTCTCCGCTTTTGTCACTGGTCGGCAACGAGAGGTGGATACCCTCTGGCGCCTGGACGTTTCGGTGGCAGAGGCTTTTTCCAAGGCTGCACTTGCTCTTTTGGATTCTAGTCAAACAGATGTCAGGAAAGTCCGTGCCATTGGTTCGCATGGACAGACCGTGCATCATGCTCCGCGCGATGAAATTCCGCACACAGTGCAGATTGGTGATCCCAGCGTGATTGCTCAGAGAACAGGGCTCACAACTGTTGCGGACTTTCGTCGACGTGATGTTGCAGCTGGTGGGGAAGGGGCTCCTCTTGCGCCGGCGTTCCACCGCGTCCTGTTTCCTGCCGGGGTCTCTTGTGCAGTTCTGAACCTCGGAGGGATTGCCAACTTAACAGTCCTGGAAGCTGACGAGGGCGCCCCTGTCTTGGGTTTTGATACAGGGCCAGCCAATGGGCTCATGGATCGCTGGCACGAGCTGCACCGTGGTGCTCCATTCGATGCTGGGGGTGAATGGGCCAGGGGGGGTGTGGTTCACCTCGGACTGCTGGAATTACTCCTCGCTGATCCGTATTTTGCCGCGCCCGCACCAAAAAGCACTGGGCGGGAATACTTTCATCTTCCGTGGCTGAACGACGCGCTCTCTCGCTTGGGGGAGCCGGTGGAGCCGATCCACGTGCAACGCACACTGTGCGAGCTCACCGCTGCCACGGTAGCAGATTGCCTGAAGAGATACGGCCCTCGCGTCCCCGAAGTCTTGGTCTGCGGTGGCGGCGCTCACAACACATTCCTGATGGAGCGTCTCTCGGCTCTGATGGACCCCACCCGCGTTCGTTCCACCGCAGACGTGGGCGTGAATCCGGATTCGGTCGAAGCGGCCCTGTTTGCCTGGCTGGCGCACTGTACTCTTGAGGGCATCCCCCTCAACCTTAAATCTGTGACTGGGTCCCGTGAGCCGATCATTCTTGGGGGGATTTACCCCGGGAAGTGGGGCCTGCGTGGTGTGGAATGAGTTTGTGCCTCGTTGGGGGACGCCGAGTGAGTGAGTGAGCGCGTGAGAGAGTGCATAGTTCAATGATTGTTGGGTTGTGTGAGTGAGTGTGAGTGTCGCACGTCTCGGTTCCTGAGGGTGGTATCGCCCATGCCCGAGAGTGAACTCTGTGTAGGGCTGTAAGAGTGTGTGCTGGTCTGTGGATATCTGGGCGAGTGAGTGAGAGAGAGAGAGTGCATACGTTTGTATGTGACGGGCGAGGGAGACTATCCCCAGCCGCAACTAGACTGTGAATCGGCCCAGTAAACCATGTATCCTGAGTCTTGCAACGGTTCACTGCCCGTGAAAACCAAATCAGTGGGAGGTGCGAGACGAGAGACTGTGTCGAGTGGGAGATAAGAGACGAGACGAGCTCCAGTCACTGAGTGTGAATTAGAGTGAGGAGTGGGAGAGAAGAGACAAGACGAGACGAGAGTGTCTAGTGCCTACTTCCTGTATCTGGTATCAAAACCAGTGGCTGGTTTGATTTGGCTGGCACGGCGAACCCGCGTTGATTATACTTTCGTTCCCCCCTTTTTCGCCTTTTCTTTTCTATTCACCTTTCTGTATTCAAAGACTACAGAACGTGCCCGTACCAGCCGCCCGGCTGGTATTCATACCAGGCTGGTATGCAACAAATAGGCACTAGTGGGAGGAGACGAGCTCCAGTGTGGTGTCAGTGGGAGGAGACGAGCTCCAGTGTGAAAAGCGAGGAGTCACACGATCTAGAGTGTGAGACGACGAGAGTGTCAGTGGGAGGAGACGAGCTCCAATTTGAAAGTGGTGAGTGCCACACGAGAGTGTGAGACGGGACGAGAGTGTCAGTGGGATCTAGGTGCGAGACGCCGTGACGAGACGAGCTCAGCTATAGTGTCAGATGCCAGACTAGTGTCAGATATATGTCAGATGTCAGAATTAGTGTCAGATGTCAGAACCAGTGTCCGATGTCAGATATATGTCAGATGTCAGATATATGTCAGATGTCAGATTACTGTCAGATGTCTAGACTAGTGTCAGATGTCAGATGTCAGAATTGGAGTCAGACGTCAGATTAGTGTCAGATGTCAGACCGGTGTCAGATGTCAGATATTAGTGTCAGATGTCAGATTAGTGTCAGATGATCAGATTAGTGTCAGATGATCAGATTAGTGTCAGATGTCAGAACAGTGTCAGATGATCAGATGTTAGTGTCAGATGTCAGATTATTGTCAGGTGTCAGACCAGTGTCTGGAGTGTGCGAAGTGACGAGTGTGCACACGAGAGGGTGAGGCGTGACGAGAGTGTCAGACACGACGAGAGTGTCAGAGTCGAGCGTGGTTACGCCACGCTGTTCATGAATCGCCAGAGCCACCATTTCCTTGAGGCGGCATTCTTTCTTTCATTCATTCCGCACTCACTCATTCATGCCACCCTTGTGAAAACCGTGTCTCGTTAACTCGACCGCTTGGCTTCCAACACTGAACACTATATAATGTCATTTCATGGGGTACAACCTCATCGATTCGACATACTTCAACGACATGACAGGCTCGGAGATTTCGCCCAACACATCTCAAATATCTCGAGGAGGGTCCAGTATGGTCGGTTCGACCTTGTCCGATACGAACCGGCTGTTAGAGTGGCGAGAACCCCTCAAACGGGTGGCGATTGGCGACCATGACCAACCGGCGATGCAGTTGCAGAGGCGAAAACACGTAAACGGATGGCGTGGTTGGCGGCACACAAACCCTCCGCATTGACGCTAACAACTAGCTAACGCACGCCATACAGTCGTCCTGCCGCGCGCAGGCTCCTCCATCGTCCCCACGGAATGGTCGCAGACTCCAACAACCATGGCCTCGAGATCATTGATAGAGTGTGTCCCAACGACAAAATGTTGCTGCTGAAACTCAGACGAGGCAAAACCCCTCAAACGGGTGGCGAGATTGGAGACACATGGCAAAACGCCAGTCGAGTTGCAGAGGCGAAAAACGCAAACGGAGCACGTGCCGCTAGTGCCTCCTCGTTAGGTACTCGTTAAATTCGTGGATTTTCCTTGTCAGGAAAGGCCAACCTCCTTGCATAAAAGGAGGTAAAACACGTCGCCGTAACGAGGAGCCACTAGCACCAACCCCAAGCTTGAGACAGCCTCCATATGTGCCTGCCACTCCATGCTCGATACAGGAGGCACCAGCCCCCAACAGACAGCCTCCATATGTGCCTGCCACTCCATGCTCGATACAGGAGGCACCAGCCCCAACAGACAGCCTCCTGATGTGCCTGCCACTCCATGCTCGCCCAACAGACAGCCTCCGTATGTGCCTGCCACTCATGCTCGACAGAAGACGCTAGCATCAACCCCAGACAGCCTCCATATGCGCCTGCCACTTAATGTTCGATAGCGGAGGCGCTAGCACCAACCCCAAGCCTCGACGCAGTTAATCTGCTGGCAAACCCAACAGTCCACATCGCCTCCAGTGCGATACAGCAGGACCGACAATGCGGCCAGCCACAAGATCGTTAAAACGAACCACAGGCCTCTCCAACGACCGTGAAGACAACGACGGCAGCTACTGACTTGCTGGCCTTTGTAGATAGCTGACCGTTCGAGGTCTGTACACGAATGAAAAACGACTCTTTGCAAACATTTTAGCAAAGCCAGACTGCTGAGCATGAAGTGGCAGGTACCAGGCAACTCGAAACATGAACCGTACCTGAGGGATAAACGCCCATTCCCAAGAAGAAGCCACAGATCAGTCCGCCCAAATGCGCAAAGTTATCGATGAAGGGCAGTGTACCTGGAGAGTTCGGGTTGGCATGAGAACGGGGAGGTGCGAGCCACGCGCACCAAGGACAATCACTATTGCCAACTGCAGCAAAAGCAGCACCAGCGCTCGATATCTGTGTGCAGTGGTTCGCCAGTTTACAGCCAGATCCTGGAGGTCCAATATGAGCTGAGAGTAGTTCATGACACTTCACTTACAGAGGCGCTGGCACCAACGATACCAAACAAGGACGAGGATGCACCGACTGTGATTGAGGTAGGCAACAGCAGGGCTGAGAGCAGGTTTCCTGAGAGTCCAGAGGCGAGATAGACACATCCCATTCGAACAAACCCAATGTCCTGCAAAAATAGTGTAAGGGCGTGTTGTCGCGGACTCGTGCCATGCACCTTTTCCATGAACCAACCCATCCGATACTGCATTGCCATGTTTAATGCGAGGTGGATGACACCGGCATGGAGAAACATGGCGGATCCGAGACGCCAAACTTGCCCTGCGAGAGCTGTTTCAGCCAATTGAGATAGTGCCAAGAATCACCACCTTGCATTATCAAGGCAGTGTCCTTGGCACCAGCACCAATGAGGACTTTTTGAGATGGACCAATCATTGGATTCTCAGAAATCGGTTCCACGCCTGTCCTGACCAGTGAGCCAACACACGGTGGCACACCACCATAAGAATACACGCACCATGATCAAGGATGCAGCAGTAAACAAACATGCCAACATCAATTAAGGAAACAAGCGCAATAAACACAGGCCATCGTTTCTTCGGTATCGGCCTGGTGTCCACTTCCGTGACACCGAAGTCCAGCAAGAGTTCCGAATCCCTCATCTGTTTCGGCATGTTCGAGAGGCACCGATCATACGACTTGAGATCTGACCAACAAGTCGAGTAGAATTCACGTTAATGCTCCGAATTGGATATTTAACACTAGATTTGATATGGTTGTGAACACAAGATTTAACACTACACTAACACTACACTAACACTAGATTTAACACTTATTTAACACTAGATTTGATATGGTTGTGAACATTATTCGCTGGATTGGATTTGTGACCAGCAAGAACAGCCAACCTCTTCGAACCGTCAACGTCAAAGCGCAGAAGAAATGGCGTATCCCGGTGGCTATCCAGGCGGCCCCCCAGGCTATGGCGCCCCTGCCCCCGGAGGTTACCCTCCATCCGGCGCGCCCGGTGGATATCCTGGCGCTCCCGCTCATCCGCAAGGTATTTTTAATTTTGTTTCGCTTTGTTTCGGATCATCAACGAATTCTTCAGGTCAAGCTGGGTACCCAGGTGGTCCCACTCCTGGTGCGTTTGATGCAAAATGAATAGTGCTAGATCTAGGTTATGAATTTCACAGCCTCGTCCAGGAACCTACGTTTTTTTCTGACCGATATGCAGGATATCCTGCTCCCGGTGGCGCTCCAGGGTACCCCCCAACTGGTCCAGGGTACCCCCCAAGTGGCAGCGCTCCTGGATATCCCCCTTCTGCTCAGGGATACCCCGCTGCTGGTCAAGCGTATCCCCCGGCTGGTCCGGGGCATCCCCCCGCGGGCGGAGCGCCAGGTTACCCTCCTTCCGCGGCGCCAGGCTACCCGCCGGCGGGCGGTGAGTCTTGTGGTCTCAATACATCTGGCTCTCGAATGTGACTCGCTCTGCAGCTCCGGGTTACCCTGGTGCAGCACCAGGTTACTCCCCAGGCTACCCGCCCGCAGGTGGTACGTCTTATCTTTTTTCGACACTTCAGACAATTAACTTGCTGCAGCCCCAGGTTACCCCCCTGCTGGTGCCTATCCGGGAGGCCAGCCTGGTTACAATCCCTCTGGTGAGTGGATTTTCGAGCTTTTACGCCTTCTTCAATGTTCGTTTTTGCTGGGTACATGACCACGTAACAGGGTACGGAGCCCCTCCCGGTGGTGCCGGGTATCATCCTGGATCGCAGTACAATGCACCTCCGATTTAAAATTAACTGTTCGTTCTTTTCTGGAGTGGTACAACTCCTGCAGTTTGTGAGTGTATTTCTCCGTAAAGTCCGTTTCCTGATCATCGATGTTACTTCGAACAGCGTGTGTAGAAGGATTGTGTGTGGGTGTGGGTGTGGGTGTGGGTGTGGGTGTGGGTGGGTGTGCGAGGTTTGTCCGTTAGTACCACGCCATCTCCATAAGTGTTCGCCCGAGTGAATTTCCAAGGGGTCGTGTTGTACTCAAGGAAGTCCCCAGCCCAAGGTCATGCGTTAGGACTTCAGCGGCTACAAAGACGAAATCATCAAACGTAAGACGATCATCAAAGAACCCTTGCTTGGATAGCTCTTCCTCGAGGTCCTGGGTAAGTGTCAGAACTGCTGAGAATTACACCGGGATGCACGCACATAGAGCTCTACGGACATCTCAGGAGATCCAAACTCGGACATCGAATTTTCCTTGAACACAATCTCTCGAACTTTCTGCGGATCAACTTTCTGATCCCCGCCGACCTCAAGACACTGGAAGACACGCTCCAGAACCAGAACGCCACACTGAATCGGGGAGAACAGAACCGGCACGTCAGACTGTTCGAGAGCCAGTTGCGAGACTGCAGTCACCAAGTGCTTGAAACTGAGACACCCTGTTTCCTTGAGATAAGGAAACGTTTTGTCCACATTCTCATCTGTCCAATCAGAAAACCCCAACTCTTCGACCAAGGACAACAGATTCCAAGCAAATACCAGGTCCTCATTGACCTCTTTGTGCTTGTCCCAAACCAACCTTAAAAGCTTCATGCCCATTTTGAGAACTGGTTGTGCGAAGAGATCGTCTGCTGCAACGGGGACAGGCATAAGGAGCTGCCTTGACATGCTGAGATCAGCGCCTGCTGGCTCCCTTGGCCTGCAGTTCATCGGAAGAGGGAGGTTGCCAATGGTGGGAGCTACGGATGGTGCCGAGATACCGCAACCCATTCTGTCTTTGTCGTTTGTCGAGTCGGGCCAAGGCGGTCCTTGTTGCCACCTCTGGCTAACCGCGGATCATGACGATCGCCAAGAGTGATCGGTGACAGGCTTGGCTCCTAGCTAGCAGCCCTAGCTAGAACATATGAAAGTTGACTGGTGATAACGCTAAGTGAATAGACGGGCCTCTGATGATCGGAGTCTGATCAACGCGGTTAGAAATCTACTACGATCCCAAGGCGAGGTTTGTTCTTCTTCACAGTGTTCATTGTTCAAAGCAGCCACCGGCGTGAGCTGTCCGATCTTTGATGGAGGCTGATCCGCAGGTCGATCATGCTGGCTTTCTCAAACTCTTGAAGTCAAAAGGTTAGTGCTGTTTGGCGAGATCGACTAGTTCTCACTTTATCATCCAGGGGCCTTCGGGTCCAACTGGCAACAGGTTTTTTGCGTGGTGCGAAACAAGCAATTGGAGATTCACCACCCAAAGAATGTGAAGGTATGATGGCAATTGGCCGCGTCACCCACTGAGTGTTGACCTGTGATAGCTGTACGGGGACGATGCCTTTGAGACAACCGCGGTGCCGTTTTCCGTTTGGACTCTGTCGGAGCATATCCCAGAGCAGGAATTTTCAAAGACAGAAAGGAAGTTTAAACTCGTCAAAAAGGTACAATCTTTGTCGGCGGTACCTCTTCAGTCTGATCTCTGTTCCAGGCGACCACTTCGATGACCACTGGCCCCGTGTTCCAGTGTCGTGACCGGCACGAACGGAACTTTTGGATTAGCACCCTTCTCAAGACTTCGCCAGTTTTGGCACATGCAGTCGAGGGTCAGCCGAACGAAGCAGCTGCACCGGGTCTGTCGTCCCCACCAACATCACCAGCGCGCAGTCCTGGTGTCGCTCCTTCTCCGGCTGCAACGTCGGCTGTCACTGGCGGCTGGGTGCAAAAGCCGATCGAGCAAATGACTGTCAAAGATGTTTCAGCTTGGCTTCTGGCAAACGATTTCCATGCTGATATCATTGAACGGTTTAGGTATAACAGTGTCGGTGGGCCGGAGCTGCGTGATTTGACAGACGACGAGCTCCGCACAGATCTGAACTTGACCAACATCCTGATCAAGAAGTTCCGACGCCAGGTTGATATTCTGCAGGAGCACAAACCTGACCCCGCTCCAGCTCCAGCTTCAGCGCCGTCTCAATCCAACCAGCCTGCTCCTGCTGTTGATGCTCCGGATGCTCCAATGAACAAAATGTCGGCCTTCGATATACTCCCCCCGTCAGAGCAGGTTTGTCCTGATCGAGTGTATTGTGTATGTGTCTCTGTGATAATTGCTCACCAGCTTGACCAATTCTTCCGCTGGTTCTGTCTGGTTCTTCCGCTGTCCGATTCCGGGGGAAGAGGGAGGAGAGGAGAACGAGGGAGAAAGAGAGTGAGAGCGAAAGTGTGAGAGGAGGAGGAGTAGGAGGCGACTGAGTGAGAGGAGGAGGAGTAGGAGGCGACTGAGTGAGAGGAGGAGGAGTAGGAGGCGACTGAGTGAGAGGAGGAGTAGGAGGCGACTGAGCGAGAGCATGGTCAGAGTGCAGAGAGAAAGAGCTTGACCCAGGGACAGGTGGGAGAAGGGAAGACTGGAGAGCTGGGCGACACAGAGAGACCCCGAGGGAGAGAGGGAGAGGGAGAGGGAGGGAGGAGAGGGTGGGGAAGAGGGAGAGAAAGAGGAGAGGGTGGGGGAGAGGGAGAGGGGGGGAGGAGAGGAAGAGGAAGAGGGAGAGGAGGAGAGGGAGGAGTGGACAGCCGGTCTGACACAACCGCAGACTTGATCGTGTGTGTGAGAAAGAGCAACTGCCAGGCTGACACACACAAACGCAGGCTGATCAAGTCACTGCTGCCGTGAAAGCCAACCGCCAAAATCCTTCTCTCCCTCCCTCTCTCTCTCCCTCTTTCTCCCCCCCCCTCTCTCCG
>QUTJ01031271.1:0-10616 GCA_003573635.1 Goniomonas avonlea | reverse complement strand
TGGGTCCAGGGCGTCTTGATTGCAGCACTTGCAGGCAGAACGCCGTCCCTTGCACTTGGTGGCACAATGCAGCAGCGCAAGTGGGGGGAACACACTCACTTGCACTTGGTCACAGTCGCGTTGGTCCGTAGGAGGTACATGCCGCCTCCAGCACTGCCGCTGACTCGGAAGCTGGTGCTACTGAGTGTGTTGCTGCTCATGCTGCGGGCAGGCAACGTCGGCAAAGCACTCCCATGGGTTGTGCGTCATCATCCACTACCGACCTACTACCTTGGACTTGACATCATCCAACGTCAGCAAAGCACTCCCATTGGTAGTGCGTCATACCGACATACTACCTTGGGCTTTACATCATCCAACGTCAGCAAAGCACTCCCATTCATCATCCACTACCGACCTACCTTGGACTTTGGATCATGCGGGCAGGCAACATCAGCAAAGCACTCCCATTGGTTGTGCGTCATCATCCACTACCGACCTACTACCTTGGACTTTACATCATCCGACGTCAGCAAAGCACTTCCATTGGTTGTGCATCATACACTACCGACCTTTGCATCGGAAATGGCAGGCTGCAATGGGACTTTCTGCATGAACGGCCCAACCCTGGTGGGGCCTGGCGCTGCGGGAACTCGCCAGCGACCTCCAACTCCCACTCTGGCTCCCCCCCCCAACCCCACTCTCTGGAGGGTCCCTCCCCCTGGAGGGTCCTACTCCAGCGGGACCCCCACTGGAGGGTCCCACTGGAGGGTAATACCTTGAGGGTCCTACCCACCCCCTGGAGGGTCCCAATCCCTTGAGGGTCCCACCTTCTTCTGGAGGGTCCCACCCCTGGGGGGTCCTACCCCCTGGAGGGTCCCACCCCCTGGAGGGTCCCAATCCCTTGAGGGTCCCACCCGGTCCACCCCCAGGAGGGGCCCACCTGGAGCCCGCTGACTACCGTGCTGACTAAGACACAATAGCACAGGTCCGACAGAGTAGCATACTCACTTGCACATGGTTACAGTCGCATTGGCCAGTAGGAGGTACATGCCGCCTCCGGAACTCACGCCGTCGACGCTGGTAGCGGTCAGTGCGTTGCCGCTCATACTGCAGGACAGGCAGGGTCAGCTTTGAGCTCTCCCATTGGGTGTTGTCATACACCAAGCTCCCTGCCGTGTGACACGGACTGGCGACACGTCCCATGAATGGCAGGGCTCTCGTTGAGACTGACAATGGGGGTCCGTCCCCACCGCTGGAGCCCTCGATGCCACTCGCTGTGCTCTTTCCTCGCACCTTGTGGTTTGGGATCCGTAGCATACGCCCTCATAGCACATTCATGCCCCTCCTCGCACACTTACGCGCACAAGAACAATGCACGAGTGCACAGGGTCACTCACACAGGCGCGACAGCGCAGGAGGCTGCGCAGACTTGAGACATTGTGCAAGAGAGCACAGAACACCCGCACCGTCAGCGTATCATTGTCAGAGATACCATCACCAGGTTTGAAAGGAAGAACGTGGCCCCGAGGATTCCTGCCCCAAACAGGGCAGGGAGGCAGAACACTGGTTGGAAAGCACACTCACATGCACACTCTCGCATGCACAACCGGGAGCTTACCCCTGACAACCACGCCGTCGCCACACCGCAAGAGTGAACAGAGTAGACCACAACTTCTGTAGCAAGACTGTACAGGTAGACCACAACTTATGTAGCAAGACTGCACAACACAAGTGGGACGTGCACATGGTCACAGCCACGTTGCCTTGTTGAGCGTACATGCCCCCTCCGAAACTACCGGCGCCGCCACTGTTGCTGGTGACAGTGTTGCTGCTCATGCTGCAGGGCAGGCCGGGTCAGAAAAGCGGTCCCTTACAGGCAGCGCGGGCTGACTGCACCAGGGAGAGATCGAGGGAGTGAGTGAGTGAGGAAGTGAGAGATTGTGCGTGGGAGATTGTGCGTGAGAGAGGGTGCGTGAGGTGGAGCGAAATTAGTCGTCGTACTCTAGCTCGCGTACTCTCCACTCACTTGCACATGGTCACAGCTGCGTACACTCTGGAGAAAAACCAACAACGCACACTGTGAAAGCAACATGAATCGAGCTGTTGGCACTGTAGATGCCCCCCCCGGCAGCTGCGCCCTCGCCCGGGCCACAGTTGGAAGCACTGTTGCTATTCACGCCACTGTGAGTCAGGCGAAGCGCGGCCCCCACCACCCAGATCCCACCGCCCTGCTGGGCCGCGTTCCAAGCAACAGTTACGTGATTCAAGGACGCGCGGGCGTTGACCAGCGCCAGCCCTCCTCCAAAAGGGGCCGTGCCGTTCAGAATGACACAGTCCTGGAGCGAGACATGGCTCGCAGTGACCAAGACACAGCCGCCCGCTGCATTGGACTCAGTTGCATCAGATCCTAACAGTTGGCGCGTATGCACCCGAGCGCTGGCATGTCTGTTCGCCAGCTGGCGACCAGAGTCCACCAGGTGTAACGGTCTCTGGGGTGTGGAGCGTTGATATTCCTGCCGCTCAGCAGCTCGGACCGACACGCCAAGCCCGTTGTCGCGCAGCCGGTGGCCGGACACGGCTGCGGTGCTGTTCGATCCAGGCTCTCGCGCCGCCTTGCCAGCTCGAAGGAGCAGAGTGGCCAGATACTCCAGCTGCGCGGGCGCTGCCAACTTGGCCGCCTCGGCGACAGCCTCCTCTAAGTCGGCCATGCTGCTATCTGCAAGGGTGAGGACGCTGCGGTCAGACCCAAGAGCAATGACGGCCAACACGAGCTGGGGCCTGTGCACAGGCCGAGGAGGTCTGTCAGTTCCGTGCTTGGCGCGCCTGGTGCTGCGAGCCGTGTGCTGTTCGCCAGGTCCTTGTCTGTGCGGCTGGGGGACATGTGGCGGTGGGCGTGGCTGTGTCATGGTGAAGTCTTGCTGCAGCCTCCGGGTGGAGTTCGCCTGGCACTGCTTTCGCGGTGCGGCGACGCCGTTGGCAAAAGTAAAACCCTCGACGCTAGCGTCGGTGAGGATGACCAGACAGCGACTGCGATACTCGCAGTCCACGACAGTGGCAGCAGCACCGTGGGACGACAGCAGCGTCACTCCTGGTTGGCTGACTGTCACGTTGCAGTTGCCCGCACCTCGATAGAGCCCTGGTCCGACAACCACAGTACCGTTTGCGCCCGCCACCTCGAGTCCCCGCTTGAGGGTTCGACACGGAACCCCACTGACCGCACAGGTTGCGTCGTTACCCGAGGACGCCTCAACACGCACAACCACAGCAGCCGTGGCGGGGGTGGCCAGTACCAAGACTATTGACAGTAAGGTCAACACTAGATTAGGTCTGGAGCAGGGCACACAACGGGGATGCGAGCAGCAATGATGCCCGCACGCTCGCGTGCACACACACCACACATTTGTAATGATACGAAGCTCACCCGGGCCCGTAGCACTTCGACCGGCTTGGAAGAATGACGTCTGGAAAGGGCGCTCGTGTGCACAGCGGACGGACCTAACTGATTTAGCCTCTGAGCCGCATCTGGGCTCTCGTTCAACATGAGTGTAACGTCTGTTCCGCTCGCTCTTGCAACACACAGCCACACAACACACAGCACACAACATGGCCCACAGCATGCACCGCACGCAAAAATTATCACGCATGAAGCTCCGGGCCTCACACGATTCCCATCACGCGTGATGCGCAACACCAACTCGTGCATCAGCTGGTGTCTCCCAGCCTCGATAATCTTGCTTGACTCCTGAAGCTCCCGAAGTCACTGAAGTAAGCCGCATGTGTGTTTGAGTTTGTGTGGGGGTGGAAATGAACATGCGCACAGCACGCGTGCGCGCGCATGGTTTGGCTCCTGCGTGTGCTTGCAGGAAACGCTGTGAGCCTTTTTCCTGGAGCATTTGGCATGTGTGTAGTGAAGACGGGTGTGAGTGCGTTATTGTGCCGTGTGCTTGAACACAGCACTGGCTATTGCGCAAATGCAAAGCACAATTGAAAGCACTCCAACATAAAAACACACCTTTTACTGAAAGGGCTTCAACGCCATGTATGCCACTCCGGCAGTCGCCCTCAGCATTGCCACAGTGAGCGTTGTCACCTGTGACGACACCACCCCCACCTTCACCAGCGGCATCACTGCCAACATTGTGCCTGTTGTGTGTGTTCTGGCCATCATAGTCCGAGTCAGAGAAGCAGCCGGGACCAGTAGCGCTCGCAGCAGCAGCGGGTTGCGCAGGAGGCTTCGGCTTGTACGACTGCAACACTTCCTGTCCGCGGCGCTCTTTCAGAATGGCCGACTGCACATCCAGTCAAACAAGAAAAGAAACAGTAACACACCTGTTCAGCTTCACTAACCATCGCGAACCCCATCCTCAACGTCTTCACCTTGTTACTTCCAGCACTTGCTGCCATTTAGACGCCCAAATGGCCACCACTTGCGATTTCTTGGCTTTGTGTTTTGCAACTTCTGTCCTCACTTGTCGGACTCGTCCTGCTCAGGACTTGCTGTGGCAGCTGTGCATGGTTCGTTACCCTATTATAATTAGGGACCCTATTATTGGTACCGTGTCTCGATACCGGTACCCCGGAAGTACTGCAGTCTGCAGGCGAAGCCAGACTTTTGCGCAGCTTTTGTCCATAGGCCACTCAAGAATCCAGGATTCGCCCGACCATGATTGCCATTTTTTGACTCGGTGGTCAGTGCGGTATATGAAACCAATGTGACAAAGCAAAACGCTTTATCGAAAACTGCTTCAAATCCTGCCGTGATCCTACAGGCACGTTGCCCAAATCACGGGGGGGTGCCCTCTGTGTCCTCACTCCTGTACTACCAAGACCACTCCGGGCGCTTCTGCTTCAAGTTGCTGCCTGCAGCGGCGGCGGCGGCGCTCGGAGATGACTGCAACAGCAGCGAAGCCTGCCACCACGATAGCAGCAGCGGCAGCGGTGGGGGCAATAGCAGTGCTTGGGAAACGTGCCGTGTTTGCAGATTGAGATTCTTCTACCCCTTGATTGCCATTGGCAGACACACTCGAAGTGGCAGATGACGAAGATGCATCGTAGAGGGTGGTGGCCGCTGTGCCAGGTGGGTACGTGATGACGGCTGGGAAGCTCTTGAGGAAGGGTAGGCCCAGCACAACCGTCGAGCGAGCTCCGTTAATGCCTCCTGAAGGACTGCACGTAGGACGAATGAGAAGGGTGTAGCAGCTCGGGCTGCCCGAGATGGGCTCGAGGTACTGCGATGCTGGAACGTTGTAGTTGTTCTGGCAAGAGCCACCGCCGCAGGAGAGGAGGAACTGCAGCGATGGGAGCTGGGAAACGGTGACTCCAGAGTTGAGGCAGATCTTGGGGTTGCTCAATGACGTGCCGTAGCCCTCGCCGTCGCCGTCCCAGAAGCTATCAGGCGTGTCGTAGATTGGCGTCCAGCTCGAATACTGCTGCAGCGCCGACACAGTGATCCCCCAAAGGTCAATGGAGTTGAATGAATTAACGGTGGTACCGAGGGATTGGAATTGTGAGCACGTTGCACCAGTATCGCTGCACGGCGAGCCATTTCCGCCAGTGGCGGCTGGCAGACCAATCATGTTGGCAGGCTGAACAGCCGCAACGAACCCCCCTTGTTGACAGCCGGCTGAGACACCACCGACTGACATCCCAATCGCGATGAGAGAGGAGAAGGTGTCGCTGGCGAGCGAAGAGAGGACAGACGGTGTTTCGCCAAAGGTGAGCACGAGGCTGTTGGTGGAGGTCAGACCAGTCATCGCGAGAACGGCAGCCGTGATCGCGCCCTGCAGATAGAGCAGTTCAACGATGCCTTTGTACGCCGCGTTGGCCTGGGCGGGACTTTGGTTCACGCTGTTCCCGGAGTGGTCAGTCCCAAGGATCAATGTGCCAGCGACACCCGGAGGGCAGGGTCCCCCAAAGTCATAGCTGTCACCAGCGCCCGGCAGCGAACAAGCCATTGGACTCTGAGATTCCCAAGGGCCGAACTGGGAGTCCACATAGACTGAGTTGAGAGAGGCGGTGCCGAATTTCAGAGGGTAGTTGCCTGAAGGCCCATCAAAGTCAGGTGACGGTCCTCTCGTCACCAGCACCGTCCCGGCTTCGGGAGGTGAAGACCAGACACCGGCCTCCAAGGACACATTTTGGCCACCCAGGGTAGCTGGCTCGGTCAGGACCAGGGCAAGCATGTCGTCGAATGCGCTGACTCCGGTCGCAGCGCGCACAGCGCTCGAGCGCGTCGAGCCACCTTGCCCGGTGTACGGTGTCATTTCAGCGCAAGCTGAGCCCGCGGCCGAGTTGGAGGAAGCAGCACCGCAGACGTCATTGTATGTCCACCCACCACCGACTGCTGCCGTTTGATGAACAAGGAGGAGGGCGACGACGCCACGGATGGAACGTCTCCAGGTCATGAAAGTTTTGGTGAAGAAGTTCCTGACCGAATAATTGACGAAATGTTTGACAACCCAAAAGCCGCCCTCAAGTTGATAAGGTGTTACTTTTTCATGCGCCGACAAAGGCAGTTCAAGAGGCAACCGAAGACTGTGGAACAAGTCGAGCGACCGACCGACGCTGCAAACGACCATTTCAGCCCCACAAATTACAAGCCCAGTGATTAAGAGACTTTCCTCACCACTGTTTGCTCTTTCTAACTTCCCCACACCACAGGAAGCTATGCCGCGGCATTATCGGCAAATTCGTACCGATTTGCCGAATTGGCATATTTTTGGAATATTTGCTAGTCGAAATCGTGGAAAATCGGCACACGTGACTATGGGTGGGGGAAAGCGTCAGGTGCATACGCCGATCAACACCCAGCGACGGATGCTCTAAGTACTGAAATCACCGGCGGGCTTCTCGCGATTCACCGCTGTCATGGGGGCGAGCCTTCGACTTTTTTTACTGTTTGTATGCTCCCTCCGTGTGGCTCTGACGGCCACCATTTTTGTAAGCAACGCTGACTCATCAGCGACCTCTCTCTCCCCTTGTGGGAATGTCAGCGCTCCTTGTCCTTCGCTGGACGCGGTGCGGCACCTGAAATGTCGCTCGCGACCGACACGGAGCTGCGCAGGGGGTCGCTCAAGCTCGGCCTGGCGACACCATCGTCATGGAAAGCACGCCACATACTTATGAATGTGAGCGATGCCCTACAGTTGCTGTTTGCGTTTAGTAGTTGTCCCGACTCACTTGAAATGTGTTGCAGGCAACTCCACTGTGATTTCTTTCTCGTTGGAGATCCGTGGAGATGGCGGTGGTGTTGCCCTGGACTGTGCTGGGGACGGCAGAGCGATGCAGTTCATGGGCCCTACCACCAGTGTGAACGTCACCGGGCTCACCTTTCTGAACGGTAAGGCTGACTTTGGCGGAGCCGTTTCTGCACAGAACCTGGCAGCCCTTCGCATCACCAACTGCGTGTTTCGGGGGAACATGGCGACGTCCAAGTCATCGGTTTCGGACTTTGGGGGAGGCGCTGTTGTCTTCCAGGCACCGGCGACCCCGTTTCTGGTGGAGTTGAACAACTGCACTGTCGCTGACAACTGGGCAACCAATCAAGGGGGAGGGTTGTCTGTGTGGTGCTTGTCTACCTGCACTGGCGGTGTTGTGCGCGTCTCGGGCTCCGTATTCTCTGAAAACCGGGTTGTGTCCGTGGCTACCCTGGTTCATGGGGGAGCAATTGGTATCCAAGCTTATGTCCCTGGGTCCATCACAGGCATTCTCGTTGAGATCGATGCCTCTGCATTTTTTGGTAATGTGGCTATGGGCCCTGGCGATGCTTCCTTTGGTGGTGCGTTGGGCATTATGTTTCAGGGTCGCCGTACGACCAGCAACCAGATCCTCGTCTCCCGTT
Organism: Goniomonas avonlea; assembly: GCA_003573635.1. NCBI lineage: Eukaryota > Cryptophyceae > Goniomonadida > Goniomonadaceae > Goniomonas > Goniomonas avonlea. Next base: position 2,794 of record QUTJ01031271.1, on the reverse strand, counting down.
GCGTACTGAGCAACAACAGCGCGCAGGGAGGCACAGACATGACGGCTGGAGCCGGCATCGCGGTTCAGTACCTCGCGGAGTACAGTGGCTCGAACGTGCTCATGGTTTCCAATACGTCGTTCCTGGGCAACGTTGCCTCCAGTAACTTCGCGGCGGGCGGCGGGGTTTATGTGAGGTTCTGGGCGCCGCCAGGACTTTCTGCAAGCTGCTCGAGCAACGCCGTGACCCTGCTGGACTGCTCTCTGGCGCACAACGCTGCTGTCAACTCAGCCGGGGTCAGCTTCCACACTGGTGGCGCAGTGGCTGTGTCGTTCTATGTGCCTGATGACTCCAACAGTGTTCACATTGCCCACTGCACGTTCTCGAGCAACCGACTGGACACCGCCGGCCAGGCCTGGGGTTCCTGCCGTGGTTTTGGCGGGGCACTCTCTGTGTTCCACTTCTTCTCCACCGCCAGTTCCACCGTCACCATTGTTGCCAGCTTGTTCGCCTCCAACACAGTGCACTTGGAACCCTCGTGCTCAGAGCAAAGCAGGGCCCAGGGTGGCGCTGTTTCACTGTACTTTGACAACAGTGCTGTTGGATCCACGCTGGATATTCAAAACTCCTCCTTCCTTGACAATGTCGTCACTTCGCCTCCGGGTGGCCGTTCCTCAGGTGGTGGTGTTGACTTTTTTGCTGCCGGGACACCCGCTGTGGGGAACACCATCATCGCGGTCAACGTGTCAGTGCACCACAACACCGCAGGGTCGGGAGGCGGTCTGAGCATCTACTACCTTGCCGTCGCGCCGCCCCTCAACCAGTCCAGCTGGGGCAACGGAGTCGCCATCACTGGCTGCTCCTTCACCGACAATCAGGCTCAGAATCGTGGCGGGGGTGGTCTCGCTGTCCTGTTGCCGTCCGACAGACCGCGGCCACGCTGCAGCAACACTCCCCGATGCGTACAGTTTATGCCATCCAGCTGTCAGACACTGCCCAACTGTCAGGTGGCGGGCCAGTTCATTGAGTGGGACCATGCGTCTACCTGCAACATTTCCAACACTGTGTTTAGCAGAAACACGGCGATGTGCCAGTCATGCGTTGGTGGCGCGATTCTTGTGCGGAACGGTGCGCTGCGTCTATGGCGCCTGCTCGTGACGCTCAACGCTGCTGTTGGCTCAGGCGGCGCCCTGGCGACAACCGGGAGCACCCAGGCGCAGTTCCTGCACTGCTTGTTCCTTGGCAACACGGCTGCGACGGCCTCGGAGCTATCGCTCCACTCCACTAGCAGTGTTGCGCTCAATGGCACCGGCTTCAGCCCAACCACTTCGCCGTCCGGTTCGCCATTCATACTTCTTATGGAGACCGGCCAAGTGCGGCTGGACGACAGCACCTGGGTCCAGTGCCCGCCCAGCAGTCGCCTCCTCGGCTACGCGGCAGCCCTGAACAGCTCAGTCGCCAGCCTCCCCGCGCCCCCACCGTGGCTTAACTGGATGTTATTCACCATTTGGGCCCCAACCTGCGCTGCCTGCGACACTGGCACTTTTTCTGCCCTTGGCGAGTCCGCGGTCGGCCACCAAGCACCGACGCCCATCCAATGCTTCCAATGCCCAGCACCTGGTGGGAACTGCTCCACTTTGGGGATCTTCACCACACTCACCGGGTTCTGGGGGGCGCCGCAAGAGGCTTACCAACTCGCAGTATCCGGTATCTATCTCCAAGTTGTGAATATATAAACTAAATATTTAGATAAAGATATAATAGAAACACGGTATTTGCGAAGTGGTTGCAACACTGTCTAACTCTCGCACGGTCACCCCTCCCTCACCCACTCACCCTCCTGTCACCCCCCCCTCAATCGGAACACGGTGTCATCCCTCACCCACCGTGACCCCTCACCCTCAATCGGAACACGGTGTCAGCATCAATCAACCACAATGCTCTCAGTCTAGACACTATGGGCCATCTGTTTCTTGGTGAGGGTGCGGGCGTGTGTGGGAAACATCAAGTGCGTCCGCGTAGTGTGTGAGTGTGTGCGCGAGAGAAAATCCGTGCGTGTGCGATGGGCGTCACGGTGTGCGGGTGTGCGGTGAGGGGGGGGAGTGAGAGAGAACGAGGGCGTGAGAGAGGGGTGGAGGGGAGTGAGTGGGGGGAGTGAGAAGGGAGTGAGAGGGAGTGGGAGCCTGAGAGGGGTGCGAGAGATGGGAGTGAAGGGGATGAGCTGAGTGAGTGAGTGAGTGAGTGAGTGAGTGACTCGGAGTGCGTGAGCGAGTGAGCGAGCGAGTGAGAGAACTGCTCTCACCCCGCCCGTAGCACTCCTCCAAACCACTGGCAGCTCCGACAGCCTCCTCTTCGTCAACTCCACCACAACACCGAGGACTCCAGGCACCGACAAGGCCGTGACATCGTCGCTCTGCCCCCCACGCCTGTGCATTGCGGGGTCACTGACCTCGACAACACTGTGCGTGGCCGGCCGGGACGCGACGGTCCCTCTGTGTGGGAGCTGCCTCCCAGGGCACTCACAGGCGCTCGGTTCTCTCCAGTGCGTCCTGGATGCAGAATGTCGCGTGCCCCCGTGGGTTTGGCCCTTCGCTGCCTTTCTCTTCATCCTGTGGGGGATCTGGCTCTTAAATGCGCCTAGTGAGGTCGGGGAGTCGCCTATTATTCCAGCGTGGGCTCCGCAATCCCTGCTGTTCTACCTGCAGAATGTCCGCATTGCCGGGCAGCGGGGCGGATCTCACCTGCGCGGACTTTTCCTGGCCCTCGCGTCGCTGTCGCCCCCGCCCGCGACCACGGCGCCTTCCGGTAGGAGCTG
>QUTJ01031270.1:0-10615 GCA_003573635.1 Goniomonas avonlea | reverse complement strand
AGAGAGAGAGAGAGAGAGAGAGAGAGAGAGAGAGAGAGAGAGAGAGAGAGCCGACTCGCCACGAGTTCTCCAGCGCAATAGGCAGCAGTAATCGAGTCCTCGTTGTTCGATACCCCCCCCCCCCCCGCTCAGACAACACGCGACCTCGCACGCCACACGCACATCACAGACCTTCGAACGTGCTGCAGGGTTGGCGGCATTCTCCATCCTCCAAGCCATCGGCCACAAAAATACCCCAGTGATTTTGCTGCCCACCCACTCCTGGATTGCTCTCGTTAGAACGCGGCGAGTGAGTGTAACAACGATTGGTGGAGTTATTGCTGACTTGCACTCCGTCTTGAATTTCAGTCTTGCACCTAAGTCTTGCATCTCACTCATTAGACTGGTTCTGCAGCGAAAGGCGGTTGGCACGTGAGAGCGATCTGCCCCTGTCATCCCCTTCCCATCCTGCTGCACCGTTGGGCCTACGATACGTACTCTTGGCCCCTCGCAGTGATCTCTCAGCATAATCCTCTCTAATACTTTCATACCCGTGTCATCATTCGTATGGCGCACCTACTCCGTTGCGGCAGGACTGCATGCTGGACGACAACCAGACAAAGTTACTGTTTGCCCCACTCGCGGGATAGACACCTGTGCAATTGATCAAGGCTCACTGAGGTCAAAGATTATAAACTTACGAGCGCGAGGTGACACACCAAAGACAAAGCACCCGGCGTCACCGTAGAAAGCGTTGTGTTTGCGCAAAGACACAGGAAGATACGCCCTGGGTCCACCAAATGAGCATATGACGTAAAGCCTGGTTTGAACCTCACCCAAAAACATGATTGTCGGTGTCGCGAACAACAAGAAGGCAGGGGCCCTTGCAAACTACGAAACCGCAAAATCTGACGCGAGTTGTGAAACCAGAAACGGGGACCTCGTAATTTCGGTCGTACCTGCTGAAACTTTTACCGTCTGTTGTGCTGGAGTAGATGCGCTTCCAGGTTTTTTGTTGTGCAGAAGGGAGCATGTGAGCCAATGCCCAAACGTGGACGCTTTTTAACAGTTCTGACTTTCCTCCCACCATTTTGACAGGCGGGTGGTCTGAGGATGCAGAGTCGACAAGGACGCGGTTCAGTCGCCTGGAAAAGAACTAAATAGGTGTCAGTGAACGAATAGTTCAAACACCGACTTACTTTGACAAGATGGCGTTCACTCTTCAACCATCGCTCGACCTGTGCCTGGCTCACACTGGCCGAGTCTTCGAACAGTTGATCGGCCAAGGAGCAGCAGTACGCTCTTCGTGATTCTTGATCCGAGTCGGGGATCTCAGTCGAACAGATTGCTTCGAGCCTTGCCACAAGAGTTTCACGCCGGCAGCCACCCTCGCAGAGGACACCGGCCGTGAAACTGATTTTGCCGCTCTGCCCCGACCTCATTGTCTCATGCAAAGCCACCACCCATGTATCGTAGGTCAGACTTCCTGCGGCCTTACCATTAACACTGCCATGTGACACCAATGTGGCGAAACATGGGCTCCCGAGTTTCGGTGGCAGGCCGAGAAAATTAGCAAGGGCCACATCTGGCACGGCTGGGCCATTCCCATTTTTCCCAGCGAGCTGTTGAAAAACTTTGTTGACCGAGGCGGTTTCTGCGGGCGTCAAGGATCGCAGAGCAGCTCTGCACTCAGGACTGACGTACAGTCAGCGATTGAGATTCGTGAGCGGTGATTACCTGTGCTTGGATTCGTGAGCCCCCATCAGAATCTCAGGTTCAGGTGGTACTTAGTACCTACTTGTTACCTACTACTTTTGTAGAGGATCCGAGGCAACGAACATCGTCGGAGAACGGATTGAGATGTCAAAGTGACACAAGCCGACACGACCGTGGGCCTCTGGCGGACGGGCAGCGAAAAATGAAGGATTTGTGGCGTAGTGCTGATGGCGCGAGCTTGCGAGGAAGTGAAATGACCCGTCGATCTCAGCAACTTTATGCATCTGCTTCGATTGTGACTTCAAGTGGGCTTCCGCAGCGGCCTGGGGAAGGCGAAGGTAGTGTCGGAATTGTCTTCGTCGAAGGGGTGTCAGCGGACAAAAGAATCGTGCGTCATTGTTGGTGCAGCACGTGACAAAACTCATGGGAACCGACAGTCGGTTATTACATTGGTGAACCATGGACCTGCAGAAAGCGACGGGACCGTGCAGCCAGGCGATTTGATCCAGCGTGTGGATGGCCACTCTGTGTTGGGGAGGCCGCTGTCTTTCGTGCGCAAGCTGGTCCTGGGTCCTGCGGGAAGTCAATGCACTTTGACCTTCGACAGACCGTCGACCCGCGAGACCTACACTGTGTCCCTCACCCGCCAAAGCCAGCAACAAATTCAGCAGACGACAACACAGTTCATGGAGACCATCACAACCTTGGAGCAGCAGCTTGAGCAGGAGCGCCTGATGAATTCCCGGATGGATGGGGAGCTGCGCAATGCTCGTGGTTCGTACACAGGCCAGTTGGGTCAGTTGCAAAAGGTGCGACATTCTATATGATTTCAGCCCCCTCATGTCGAGCAGGAAATGGAGGTCTTGAAGAGGCAGCGTGATGAGTTCAAAGCCAAGCTGGACTCTCAATTGAACGAATCCGAGTCACATGTGTCGAATATGCGGCATAGCATGTCCGGGCAACAGCAGGTGATCTGCTTTCTGTGTGTGGTTTATCATCATTGTCTCACTGGCGAGCAGGAGCTGCAAGCAAAGATGGAGGTCCACTCTCAGGAAATGGAACACATTCGCATCTCTCTCACCAAAGAAATCAAGTACCGTGAACAATGCCAGAGCGAGAACACCCGTCTCACTCGTCAGGTTGACACTAACAACTCGCCTGTCACGTGTCTGACCTTGCGAGCAGTTGGAGGAAGCTAATCGTCAGATTCTCCAACTCGAGGAGACTATGCAGGTGCGGCGAAATAGGCAACGGTTTGATTACAGAAACGACACTTCTCTGACCAAAGTTGCAGCTCAAGGCAAGGCAGGCCAACGAGGCTATTTCCTTGGCTGAAACCAAGTCCGAAGATTCTGTGCATGAGCTCCACCATCTCCGCCTGGTGTGTTCCTGGATTTGCACCTCTGCCTTCCCCGTGCACTGCAGCCTCTTCCTCAAAACCCCGTCGCAGTTCCTCGACCTCGACGTTCACCCCATACCCGCAGGAGATGGACAGCCGCAGCGAGGAGCGCACACGTTCGGCGCGCGAGGTACAGCGCCTCAACACAACCCTCGATGCCTGCCGCCTCGAAATCAGCAGTCTCAAGAACAGGATCCAGGCCGATGAGACCCGGTGTGGTGGCTTCGAGCACAAAATCCGCGAGCAGGAGAACCGACTTGCCAACGAGCGTCGTGAGTTTGAAGCTGAGCGCGAACGCTTGCATGCAGAGGTGCGGTCGCGTCTGTGTCGAGGTGATGCCTCGCAGTCTGCTGTCCACGTGTCGCTCTGTTTTTTGCTGGCCCCAGTCGCTGCATCCGGTCGTCTGCTCTCAGCCGCGTGCCTGTCTGCCACTGTCTCCATGTCGCATGCCTCTCTGTCCGGCTCTCTGCATGTCTATCTCTCTGGCCGATTGATGTCTGGGTTGTCCAGCCTTGCCAGAACACCCCGTGACCCCAGTCCTCCCCACAGATTGAAAGTCGGCGCCAGGCACACGCCAATGTCGTTTCTGGTCTCGAGGACCAGATTCGCAACCTACGTGAGAAGTGAGTCAACTTGTGAAGCCGGCCACGTTGTATCACAGCCAACACGACGCATGATCTCTTCACAACTTGGTTTCTGGTGGTGATCTGAATCCCGATCACAAGCTGAGTGTCTCGTTGCGTCGAGGAATCACCCTTGCCTGTTTACCTCCAACAGTGTCCCTTGCTCAACCATTTCCTCATGCTTTTCACGTTGAAATTGTTGGATAATGTCTTGCCCAATTTTCTTATCGCTTTGTGGCTGAATGCAGCCGCAGGCTCCGGGACGAGGAGGCGCACAAAGAGGAGGCACTCGCCGAGTCGAAACTTCTCCGCACAAAGGCCAAGGAAGCTCAGGTTGGTTGAGTCTTTTCTCACCAGCTTTAGGGAGAGGCAACAGAACCAGAAAACTCTGGTTTTTGACGGTCCCCTTGAACAAAGGTCGAACACCTCCACCTCAAACACCTCCGAACATCTCCACACTTAGGCACACCAAATTTGGTCACAATTTGGCGATGGCAACGACCGATGGAGCTGCTCGTAACAACCCACCACCAGGACGAAGCATCTGCTTCCGAGCGCCGCCTGCAACTGGAGCAAGACGGTTGGAATGTTCGCCGCCGCGAGCTCGAGCGCGAGATCGAGACAGCAACCCGCCAGCACCACACTGACACTGTGAGTCGTCCGTGATAGCAAACACGCGAAGAGACTGTTGTCGGAATGTGCGCGCGAATTTGCGGAGTTGTCTGGTCTCATGCCTGGGTCATCTCTGACACTGGTTGGCAGTCGGCCCTGCGACGAGCAACGGAGGAAATGGAGGGGGAACGCAGCCGCCGCGCGAGGGCAGAGCAGCTGGTGACACAGAACGAGCAACAGGCCGCACAGCGTGAGCAGGCGCGTTGCATTGTACCGCATTGTACCCCCTTCTGCCGTGTTGGAGGGGGAGGGTGGTGGCGGTGTGGAGGTGAAGAATGGTGGGGGTGGGGAGGTGGTGGGGGGGGTGGAAGCAGTCTGCAGGCCAGACTAGCCCCAACTCTGTGCAAGGATGGCGTCACCCACTGTCTGGCAGCGCAAAAGTCAACTGCGCTGTGAGGAGATACCATTCCTTGTCACAGAGGTTTGGCTTGAGAGTCTGCGCATGTCAAAGGGTGGTGATGGGGGGGGGGAGGAGGCTTTGCTCTCTCGCTGTTGCTCCCTCTCTCTCTCGCCTTGACTTCGGTCTCGCTCGACTGTTAACACTCTCTGCCTCGCTCGCTCGCACGATTGGGGTGCACTCAGTCTTGTCTGTCCGCCTGCAGTCCTATTGTCCAAGATAATTAACCAGGTGCGCAGGTGCTGTTGAACTTGCGTCGTGAGCTTGCGTCTACGCGCACAGAGATGGAGCGGACGCACATGCGTTGCAACCAGCTCGAGTCCGACCTCCACGAAGCCCTCAACTCGTGCAATTCACATCAGGTGCTTTGCTTTGCTGTACGATCAGTGCACGACCCACCTCCCCCCTTAGTGCCTCGCTTCTCCCTCTTCGCTCCCTCTCTATCAGTCTACTGAGCAAAAGGCTAATTTCTGAAGCAAAATGATTTTCTCGCAATCACTGCTTGCGCTCACGTGCCTGTCGCAATCTCGCGCGCGCTCAGGGAGTTTGAGCACTAAGCGTCTCCCTGTTCAGGATGCCTGCCAGCGCGCAGAGGACGAAGTGTCTCGCCTGCGCCAGGACCTCAACGCAGAGAGTGTGGTGCGAGCCCAGATGGAAGCGGCGTGCATCGAAGCACGGCAGGGTCTGGAGCAGAAGAAGGCTGAGGTTGGGCAGCTGAGCGTGATGATGGACCAGCTCGGGTCGCAAGTCAAGACAGAGCAGCGCCAGGTGCCCTGAGCGTGTCGAGGATTGCGTATTAGGGTGGCGCTGCAAAACTGATGAGGGAAAAATTGGCGATTTTCGAGCAATCTGTCATTTTTGATTGCACCAGATTGACTAATCTGACCGAATTCTCGTCAATTAGTTATTGGCGGGCGAGTCGAATTTCCGGAGTTTTCTTGTCAATTCGCATTTTTTTTGGCGAGTATCGCAGAACCACCCTATTGTATTGCGTACAGTGCGTTCAAGAAGCTGCAGGGACTTCACCTGTGTGTTTGGGCGTTCGTGGCACGCTCACAGTCGGGAGCGAATGTTCTTGGGGCCTTGGGCGCGCGCGCGATACACAGTCTCATGAGTGTGAAGCATCGCGCAACTTGACATTCGCGTTCCAACCGCTCTGACATGCGAGAACAGAAGCGCGAGCTTGAGTCACAGCTGTCAGCGCTGACACTGGAGGTGGACACCCTGCGGGAGGAGGCCGCGAGGACTACGAGCGAACTGAATGCAGAGCGACTCGCGCGCTCTGAGGCTGGTCGTCGCCACCAGGCCCAGCTCGAGCAGGTGCGTACACCAGCGCGTTTCCCACACAGAGAGAGAGGGAGAGGGGGGGGGGGGGATGAGAGGGCGTCAGTGGACCTGATGATGACCACTGACGACAAAGAGAGGGGACGGGGTGCCTGATGGTTCAAGCGGCAGTCCTAATAACTCCGTTGCGCACAATGTTCTCCCCCTCCCATGCCATGGACCATGCGATTGACGGAACGTTGAGCATGCACCCATTCCACCTGCAACACATTCCCTCGCCCATGACCCCCTCCCACATAGCGCCCTCACATTCCCTCACGGCTCACGACACATCTCGCTGACCTATCGCGCACCAGGCAGAAGCCTCATACAGGCAAGCGATGGTTGCCCAAGAGCGCCAGTACGAGGAGATGCTGCAGCGATGCCTGGCCGAGGCTCGCCAGCAGTTGCAGCTCCAGCAGGGCGAACTCGAGCTTCTGCACTCCACCTTGCAGGAGAAGGGCATGCAGGAAATGAGCATGAGGGCCGGGATGAACAAGGCTGCGGAGGAGCTGCGCGTGTTCCAGGCCGAGGCCCGCCATCTCTCGGATCATGCTGACGAGGTGCGCTGTGCTGTGTGCCAAGTGTCAGTTGCCAGGGGCCTTTGTGCTGCTTGCGTTGCGTCGGTGTAGTTCGCTGCCAGTGTGCGAAAGTGCTTGCGTTGTGGTACTTTGCTGCTGTTGTTTGTCAGTCAGGTTTGACGGCACGTGTCCGTGCCGTGTGTCGGTGTACTTGGCTGGTGTGTCGAGCTCAGTGGACCTGGCAATTCCATGGCCATTTCGCAACAGTGGTCTCATACGACGCAGGTGATGCACAAAGAAAAGGGCCGTCGCAGCTTCACTGGGATGCTGAACTACGATCAGAAGATGCGATTCCTCCGATCCAACGTTCTGATGGCATAGCCTCGCCGCTCTCATGGATTGACCGATGATAATAAAAAATTGTTTCCACAACTCATCCTTGAACCTTGAGAGACCAACTCATCCTTGAACCTTGAGAGAACGAGAAGTCGGAACAATCGACATGATCACCGCCAGGCGCTGGCACAGGGCATCGACAGCCCAGCTGCCGGAGTGCCTGACTCAGCGTGCAGCATATTCTGTACCACCTGACGGCCGCCTCCATCAAACCATCCAATCTGACGATTTCGGCCATATATTACAATAGACTTTGGATTTCTAACATTATGGCCTATCGCCCGATCTAACAATAACTCAATAAGCGCGCCACAACCGGCCGCCAGCTTGTCCGGTAAGAGTACACGATTGATTCTCGAGTTCCAGCAGCCTCCCAGATGGAGGGTAACCACGAGTTTGGTTTTGAAACAGTCAAGATCATCCATTGGGAAGATCATCCATTGGGGAACTCAGTCCAGCCCCCTGTCAAGATGCTAGTCGAGATCATCCATTGGGGTACTCTCTCCACCCTCAGCAATGATCCTATCAATATCCTGTTTGAGGACCGCCGCTGGACTCTCAGGATCGACTGGGGACTCGTCCTCAGGTGTGTTGTCCCTGCGATGTTCCTCGCTCAACCTTGCTGCGGCTGCTGCTCCACCAGTCATAAACGTTGCCCACATTTCCTCAATCTCAAGCCGCCGTTGTTCGGCTTGGCTGCGAGAGCTCCGATGTTGCTGTTGACGAAGATCACGAAAAGTGTATGTTGGTGCAACGCGATCATCTAATGGTGGAAGACCAGACTTGGACCTCTGCAAGTTGATGTTACCCCACATAATGTAACACAGGAAATCGCTCACATCACTTTCACTGGTCGCTGGTGGATCGTTCCTGTGCAACATTTGAGCGAACAAAGAAGAGGTCAGGCTGAAAAAATACTTGGGATCCGCGGTACTGAGTTTGTCTGGCACTTTTCCTTGGTGTGCCATGCTTTCGTTGTGCAACAAATCTTCTGCTGCACGTCCACAGAGCGCCTGTGGACTTGAGCCCAAGGACGTTTCCGAGTACCGCTACCAAGCGACAAAGCTGCTACGCGAGTGTACTTGCTGACGCGCAATCAACAGCACTCCTCTATCCACCGTCTGGTATCGACCTCGTTAAGGAGCGTCATGGAACATTGATGAACAAGATTTTCGCCGTCCTAATCGTCACGGCCACAACCTTGCCTGTGTCCCTGTCATGTTCATCCCTCATGTTGAGTCCAGCAGCCTTGTCTGTCAACCTTGGACAGCCAGTGATTTTGATTTTTGATGGGGCCCCATACTCGACGTTGCATATCTGTGGGCAGAATGCAGTGACCTTCGGTTCCAGCAACGTCCCTGATGTGACGTTGCGATCGGGAGAAAATACAACAATACTACTAAACGTTTTAAAAAGTGGGCTGTTTCAACTTGACCTCCGTGCTAATGAGACTTTCAACGGCGTGAGCTGTGGTGACACCCTCGAGTACTCGGTCTTTGTGAGGGGGAACGGGACCAGTTCTGCCAATACTAGTAGTACTGTCAGTGTGGGTTGCGGCGATCATCCTCCGTCCTCGTATCCGTTTCCTCCTCTTTCTGGAAATCAAAGCACCATGCCGGCGGTGGTGCACGCTCAGTTTGCGGGAGGTATCTGCGTGTTCTGGGCTCTGAGGCCGCTCATTCCTTCTTAGGCATTTGTCCGCTGGGCTTTTTTGGTTCACCATGTAAAGACATCAACGAGTGCAGTGTGAGCAATGGTATTGCTTTTGATTTGGTCACCATTCTTCGCGTTGACACAGACCAGGCGGTTGTGGGGCAAATAATTGCACCAATCTGGACGGTGCCTACCACTGCTGGTACGTCATGTCGTGGGTTGTGACGTTTGTTCATGACATGCGCAGCACGGGAAATTTCACTGCGATGCGGGGTCCGGAGTGTGCGGCATTTCTCTATCGCGGGAACGTTACAGATCCCGTCGCATGCGCTCCGCTGATTGCCAACTCGAGGACAATTGCGAATGACACAATGCTGAATTCGCCAGCTGGATTTACACTGGTCACCCGTGTCAAGCCAAGCTCCCTTCACACTGCCCATGCCGCGTGCGTGAAATTCCTCGATCTTGTTCGGTCGACTAGACTTTGCGACTCCTAACCCGCAGGCCCGAACAGTAACGCAATCATTCATGCTGGATCTTCCTCCTTGCCATGCAATGGACTCACGATGTGGCTAAGTGCGGGGAATTACATATTTGCAAAACAGTGTGGATCTGGGCCCTCGGGTCCTGCAGGGGTCGCGGACGTCGAGCAATGCGTCGCCTTCACTTACAATGTACATCGCACTGTTGCATGCAGAGGGGGGCGATATTCTTCCTCGGCAATCCTTAGTTTCGAGACACGCCAATTTACCATATCCCATTCGGCCGCTGTTATTACTCTCCTCTCCGGTTGCCCTTGCTGTGTTTGGTTCTTCCGTGCTCGCTCTCCAACTTAGCTGAGCCAGCTTCCTTTCTAGCAGAAACAGAGTGTCTCAAGCGTTACTCTTCGCGCAGGCAAGCACCGGTGCAACCCGGTGGTTGCTCGACGGGGTCTACCACTCAGCGGCAACCAGCCCCATGACCTTTGAGAACCCCAACGATTTCTACATCGGCTGCTCCAGTCCTGGTGCGTGTTCAGGATGGGAGAACACACACACACACACACACACACACACACACACACACACACACACACACAGAGGCGAGCGAGCGAGAGAGAGGGGGGGGGGCTCCGATTGTGTCCATCCGTTTTCTGCTCCTCGCGCCTGCTCGTAACGCTCTGCGGAGATTGATTTTTTTCAATTGCGGCGACGACAGTTGACTTGCCGCTTGGACCGCTTTGCCCCTGGTGTGCTAAATCTCTCTTCGTTTGGTTGTTCTCGGTGGCTGGTCCTAAACTATCTGTTCAAACTGGTTCCACTGTTCCAAAAGTTGTTCTAGTCATTGATTACACACAGATCATGATCATACTCTTAATTGATTACATTTTTTTTGCAGGCCGTGCTGCGGCTGCTGCTGACTTGGCAGGTGTGCTGGGGCGACTGCTCAAGCTGGTAACACAGTTTCAAAAGATGTTTTTTGTCATTGATTACACACAGATAATGATCATACTCTCGATTGATTACAAAGTGTGGAACCTTCCACCAGATGGTTCAGTACCCCTGTAGTGAGTACAACACAGTCCGCATGCTTTCAAAGAGATGACCCTAAACAGCGCGTTGCCCTGAACCAGCCTTGGCAGCTGGCACGTCGGAGCGCTGGCACGGCAGCATCTACGAGGTTGGGATATACCCGGGCGCTCTCTCTGACTCCTCCATCGCTGCACTGTGCTCGCTGCCGCTTTGACCTGCGCTTTGCGGCGTTGGACCGAGGCACTGTACCAGTACTCTGTAAAATATTGTTTCAAGTTTCCCTTGTGCTTGTGTGGGCGCGTGTGTCCGTGTCGTGCGTGTGAACGTAACGGGTTGGCAAAGCCAGTCGCTCATTTTTTGTTGCAAACTTGGAAATGGTTCACCTGGTGACTCGATTGTTGTGTCTGCTGTCGTGTCTGCTGTCG
>QUTJ01031269.1:0-10612 GCA_003573635.1 Goniomonas avonlea | reverse complement strand
CTCTCTCTCTCTCTCTCTCATCCATCCGCTCTCTCTCATCCATCTCTCGCGCAAGATCTCATTTATCCTAATACCAGCTACAAACAGAATAATTATGACGCGCACAGTTTATGGTGACCTCCCCCGGGCGCTTGCGTCGTTTCGAAATTCTTGTTCTGGCTCTTCACATTCCTCACAAGTTCCGACTCAAGGGCTCTCTAGAATCATAAAATATATCACATCCTCTGCCAGGACCCAGAAAGACAACCTTCTCAGGCCCCGTCTCGCGAAATATCGCTGGATCAGTCAAAGTTTTCTCCAGAAGAGTTCGGGCTGCCCAGTCAGGGTGGCAGCGTCAAATCCAGGTGAATTTTGGAGAGGCTGTGCTGCACATGATACACTAAGAACATGTTGTCTCTGGATTGCTTGGAGAGTGCTGCTGAGCGCATTACGCACCCCGGTGCTCGTTACTCCAGTGTCATCTTCAGACAAACCAGCCGTAACCAAATGGGACCAGCCGCAATCAAATGACTACGTGCACGTTGATAGATATTCGTAATAAAATGGAAAATGACTACGTGCACGTTGATAGATATTCGTAATAAAAGGAGCCAGCCGCCGCTGGTGACAGTCAGTCGGCACTAGTGCGGTACAACTGACGGGGTTACGGCCCAAAAGTCAGTTGCCACGCACCCCTGGCGCTGCCGCCATGTCAGATATCCGGGCTTGCAAGCGCTCAACGTAGCGTGCTCCCACCACTCTGCCATGCTTGTCCGGGTCGCGCAGGTCGTGCGACTAAATTATACACAACCCGGGTGTTACTGCTGCCCCCAACCCGCGACATTATGGGTCGCCCCTCGGCACCGATCAAGTACATCATGGGTATGGGTCGCCCCAACAACGACGAAGTTGTGCAGTGGCACTGCGAACCGTAGCCGCCGTGAGTCGTCACTCCACCATGCCATTCTCTGGAGGTCAGAGCCTCTCGCGGCCGGGTGCATTCAACCCAACGCGCTCTCCGCTCTCTGTGTCATCGTGACCGATCCAGCGACTGCCTTACAGTCGAGCGACCCATGATCTGCTTCAACCTGCAAACTCGGGGTCACCGCGTCAACCCGTGTCACACCACAACACCGCATTAACACACGTCACACCGCATCAGCCTGCGCGTCACACCACATCACAACCCACGTCGCGCCGCATCAGCCTGGAGGGAGAGGGCGAGGGAGCGAGAGGGAGGGAGGGAGGGAGGGAAAACGGGGGACGGAGAACCGGGCCGCTCTTCCCCTTGGGCTGCACGTTTAAACCGCAGACCAACGAGAGCGCGGCAGCTGCATTGTGAGTGGGTCGATGCGGTGTGGTGATGTGGTTGATGCGGTGTGACGGGGGTTGAGGACACGGTTGGTACTGTGTGACGCGGGTCGATGCCATGTGGTGCGACGCGCAGGCTGACGCGGTGTGACGGGGGTTGAGGACACGGTTGGTGCCGTGTGACGGGGGTAGATGCCGTGTGACTCACAATGCAGCTGCCGCGCTCTCGTTGGTCTGCGGCTTGAACGTGCACGTGCTGCGTCGCTCTGCCTCGACCTCCTTGGCAACCGCCTCCTGCAGCCGCAATGTCACACTTGCCCTCTTCGAATTTCAAACGCTCGGCATAAGACTCTATGACAGATCAAAGTGGTTCGGGAAGCGTAAACGTCCGGAAGCACTCACCGCGCGAGCCTTATGGCGAGGGTCGTCGGTGTTGAGCGCGAAGGGCTCCGGGACGGTAAACGTCTGGCGGACACCCGTCGGCACGTTCTCCAGGAACACGCGGTCAGCCCGCTTGCGCTTGTCCTCCTCCTTCTTCTTCGCCATGTCCTTGAGCTCCAAGTGTCTGAGGCGTCGGTGTTGGTAGGGCACTACAGATTCCGCTCAATATCGCCCAATATCGCCCGGTGTTCGTTCCGAGGGAATTGGGCATATGCATCGGTGGCGATGCTCGAAGCATAAAAACACCGATACTGCCCGGTAGATTTTGCCTCGGGGCAGAGAGTGAGAGAGGAAGAGAGCGAGGAAGCGAGGAAGCGAGAGAGAGGGAGGGAAGGAGATGAGGGGACGGAAGAAAGAGCAACGCACCTCCCGAGCCCTCGGATGACAACCGGGCCGCTCTTCTGCTTGGGCTGCGACTTGATTATTGCAGGAGAGAAGGTGCAGCTAGCGAGCTCCTTGAACTCCTGCGACTGCCGCGCATAGTCCAGTTTTCGCCTCCTGCGCAGCGCCAGGCTTTAGTTTCCTCGCGCCCTCGCTCCACCCCGTTCATCCATCTCTTTCCCCTCCAAGCTCCCTTCCCGCACCCCTGTCCTCCTTGCCGTCCCTCTTCCCTGCTCTCCACCACCCCCCGCCCTTCCCCTCAATACAGCCCGACGCAAACAAAGGCATCCAAACACAGACACGCACTTTTGCTCCTCCCGGAGTCGGATCGCCTCCATCATGCCTGCCTTGTCTTGCTTGAGTTGGCTCGAAATCACCCCCTCCACATTACGACTGGAGCTCACAAGCTGCGGCTGGAATGTGCACGCCTGCAGCACAAGGGGTCGGTAACGAACTTCCACAAACAATTGTGGACAAGGGAGAGGGAGGAAGAAGAGGAGGGAGAGGAGGGAGGGAGGAAGCGGAGGGAGAGGAGGGAGGGGAGGGAGGGGAGAGGGGAAGTGAGAGGAGGGCGAGGGAGGTGAGAGGAGAGGAGGGAGAGGAGGGAGAGGAGGGAGAGGAGAGGAGAGGAGCGAGAGCGAGAGGGAGAGGAGAGGAGAGGGAGAGGAGAGGGAGAGGAGAGGGAGAGGAGAGGTGGGAGAGTTTACCTCAGCGAACGCTGCCTCAGCGATTTCGGCGGCCTCTTGGCGGCGCTGCTCGGCAACAGTGTTGGAGCAGAGCTGGTGCAAGGGCGTGGCTCGCCCCAACGCCCGGGACACCTGCGGTTGGTGTGACGAGGGAGAGAGGAAGAAGTGCATTACCCTTCACTCCTATCTCACCGCCACATGCTCTCCGCGGTTCTCTCCCGTGTGTCCTCACCGCCACATGCACGTGCACTGACTGTCCCCGTCCGCCACAGTACCTTGTTCAGCTCAGGCTTGAAGGTAAACTGGCTGTAGTACTGCTCCGCGACTCCCTCCTTGACAGCCCGTTGACGTTCGCTATCTCTGTGTGTGAGTCGCTCCACGCGGTCCAGGAAGGTCTCCGACTTCGCCCCTGCGCGTCCCGCGAGAACGACCTGCCGAATTACGTTTGAGCGAGCGAGCGAGCGAGCGAGCTGCGTTTCGCACCTCGGTGCTGCGCCCAATTTCTGGCTGGAAGGAGCACTCCCGGGCAATGGCCAGCTGCCCTTCTTGCAGCAATTGCTGTTTTTTCGCGAGGATGGCTTGCTGCCGCGCCTCAAAGTCCATGCCCTTGAGCTTTTCGCTCGACTTGAGGATGCGTTCCGAGTTCGGGTCGAGTTTGGGGTGGAAGGTGTGTTCCGACTGTGTTGATGTGTCAACACACTCGATTAGTTCGGGAGAGTTGCGGACCAGACCGAACGGACAGAGAGTGACTGATTGACTGACAGAGAGACACAGACAGACAAACAGGCAGACAGAGGACACCCAGGCAGACAGGCAACAGATAGACCGACCGAAAGCCAGAGATGTTTGGCAATCAACAACCATCGCATCACACCTGGAGCTCCTGCCATTGTTCCTCCTGCTTCATCAGCTTGCGCTCGGCGTTGAGGGGAGCCTCTCGCGAGAGTCGCTGTGTGACATCGATTTGGCTCCGAGACATGACCAGCTTCTCACTCTTCTCGTTGACCTGCGGTGTGACGCAGTGAGAGGGAGTGTGAGAGAGTCAGGTGCAGGAGTGAGGTGCAAGAGTGAGGTGCAAGAGTGAGGTGCAAGAGTGAGGTGCAAGAGTGAGGTGCAAGAGTGAGGTGCAAGAGTGAGGTGCAAGAGTGCGGTGCCAGTTCCATATCATGGGTTTGTGCAAGCGCACTGTCACTGGGGTGGTGGACAACACGTGTCACTTGTCTTGGTGTCATGTTTGCGGGGTGTAGGATGAGAGCCTGTGTGCGAGTGTGTGTGCGAGTGTGTGTGAGAGTGTGTGAGAGTGTGTGTGAGAGCGTGTGTGAGGGAGGGAGTGTGAGAGCGTGTGCCAGGGTGTGAGGGGGGCGAGGGAGGCGAGGAAGGGTGACGTGCCCTGTGTGAGAGAGCCAGGACGAGGGAGGGCGGGAAGGGGTGAGAGAGCGTGTAAAGGAGGGTGCGAGGGGGAGGGAGGGTGGAGAGGAGGGAGGGAGGGTGGAGAGGAGGGAGGGAGGGTGGAGAGGAGGGAGGGAGGGTGGAGAGGAGGGAGGGAGGGAGCGATCTGTGGGGGCGCAGGTGTGGGACAGACCTTGGGCGCGAAGGTGCAGTCGGACTCCTGGACCTCCTGCTCCCTCAGGTGCTGCAGCGTCTCTGACTTGCGGCGCTGCAGTTCGCCGACCCGCTCATGCAGTGGGCGGTAGTTCTCAGTGTCAAGATACTGCGACACGCTGTTGATCTTGGGCTTGAACGTGCAGGTTGACTGGAACTCTTTCTCGTCCTGCAGGATCAGTGTCACAACGACTGCCGGTCCACACTCGCCGGACGAATTTGTGACCACGGTTACGACAAGGAAGCTCTCTTACACACTGACAGCCACACAATGACAGCGAGATTCCTCAGCAGCACACGACGGTGGTGATTCCAAATCAGACGGTGGTGATTCCAAACAGCGGGCTTCCAAATCCAACAAAACAATCGAGCCGAGAAAAGATGATCAATCCCGAGATAAGATGATCACGATCCCATTGTGTTTGGCTGGGGGAACGGGGGGCATCAGCCCCTTTCAGCGCGTGTCAGCAGCGTATTACGCTATCACGTACCAGGTGCCGTTTGGCGCGATCTCTTATTGCTTGCTTGTGGTCATGCTCGTGGAGCCTGTGAGGTAAGTTACGGATGGACCGAGAGAGCGCCTGGAGATAACAAGAGCGTTGGATCAACCGAACTGATTCATGAGATGCAAAGTTCAATAGGAAGCAAGATCCCAAAAGGTGAACCTAGAGAGGCACCAACTTCTCGATTGAGACAGCGAACTACGATTCCTTACAGAGCAAACAGGGAAGAGCAGCTGCCGTGGGAGTGGAGTGGAGCGGGAGGGAGCTGACATGAGAATGGAGTGAGAACAGGGAAGAGCAGCTGCGGTGGGAGTGGAGTGGAGTGGAGCGGGAGGGAGCTGAAAATGAAATGAGGGTGGGGTCGAGTGAGTGGGAGTGCGAATGGAGTGAGGCGAGAAAAGAGCAAGAGAAAAAGGAGCGAGTGTGACGGAGTGAGAGTGGTGAGAGAGTGTGAGCACGCGCGAGATGGCAGCTCACAACGTTTGGCGACTACTTACAGTCTCTCCTCGACAGGGAGCCATGATGTGACACTGCGCGCCGGGGACTGCGTCCGGCTGATGTCCGGCTTGAACGTGCACTCCTTGTCCTTGTCGCGCTCCAGCGCCTGTCGCTGCCTTTCCCGCTCCGCCCCTGGTGTGTGTGTGTGTGAGTGGGCGAGAGAGTGTGCGTCAGTGTGGTTGGTGCGGGTGCGCTTCGCTGTCTGTGCTCTGCGTGTGGGTGTGGGTGTGCGTGTGCGAGAGCGCCTTTCGTGTGCTGGACAGACCAGAGTTATGCGCCTGGGGAGAGAGAGGCGCGACGTTCGAGTTGTTCGTTCTGTAGTGGCGTTGGTGGGGGAGGGAGAGGGGGGCAGAGATTGGCCGGGGAGGAGGAGAGGGACATGGAGAGGAGGGAGAGAGAGGCACGACGTTCGAGTTGTTTGTTCCTTGTTGCATCGGGCGGCACTGGTGTGAGGCGCTTTTGAGGGGCGTGAGAAGGGATCCTTGAGGAAAGAGAGCGTGGAGAGCGGGAAGGTTATTCTCACACCCCACGGCGTCCTGGCCTGAGCCCTTTTGCTGTCGCTCCTTCTGCTCGCCAGCCCTACAACAAGTCACCTGTGCTATGCGCGTGCATGTATGTACATCTGCCTGCTTCGGACGGCGCACCCCCACTCACACCTCGCACTCCAGAGCGTCCGCCGCTTTCACCGTGGGTACACAAAACGAAACAAATGCGCCCATACTCGAAGCCTTCACACAGGATTTGACCGTAGTCGGTCAGGCAAGGCCAGGCAACGTCAATCTCGACATGCTGACACAGTTCCTGTGGCGAGACCTGGCCGTTTCACGCAAACACAACTCGTGCGACTACTCGAAAGACTCTCGCATGGTGGTCCTATCCGCCCAAGCCCTAGGTGCCAGTCTTTCCACCACTCACATTCTTGTGTCCGAGCCCGAGCAAGGGTCGCCAGCCTCGCTTCGCCCGACGGTCTCACTGTGTTCGAGTCGTCCCGCTGATGGTTAATCTGCGGCTTGAAGGAAAACTCTGGTCCAAGGCCCGGAGCCGAGTCGGTGGGCTTTCGGCTGCTTTTGCGGCTGAAGCTGAGGTTGAACTCTACAGGCTTGGTCACGTTGTCCTTTCGCCGTTCCCTTGGGGCACTCGAAGGGCGAGGGCGCGGTCCAGCCGCGCGAGGGGTTGTGACGGTCCGCTGCGTGAGGGGTTCGGGTCAAAAAGGATTCGCTGCTGCAATCGGACGCAGTGAAGTTGGAAAGTGTGAATCCACTCACTGATGATGGTGTCGGTTTCGCGGCCTGCGGGCGCTGGCGCGGGGCTGATAATGGTCTGGTTTGCTTCTGTACACGGCGCGGTTGTTGCAGGAGCTGTCGCTGCAGGTCAATCTGCTGTTGCTGTTGCTGGAGCTGCTCCTGCAGCAGCTCGAGCTGTTGCTTCTGTTGCTGTTGAGGTGAAAGCGATGCAGCTGCCTGATGAATAGGCTGCCATTCCACGGCGGATGAACCAGCATCGAGACTATCCTCCAGCGAGGGATCCTCTGCAAAGACAGCTGAGTTGCTTCATCGCAAGCACAGATTGTTGTACCATCATCAAGGGAGTCTCGCGTTCCAAAATCCATGCGGGGGATTTTTGCTGTGTGCTCGTGGTCAGGCACCACGCCCTCAACACGGTCTCTTTTAGGTACAGCTGCGAAAATGATGAGAGATGCCCTTGGCATACACGAGACTTACCTTTCTCAGACGCGTTTGACAGGAGTGATTCTGAGCTACCTTTGCGACCATCCCGCTCCTTTTTCTCTCGGATCAATCTCGCAATAAGCTCATCCCTCGATTCGGCTTGTCCTGAATCTCCTGATTAGCACGCGGGTCATGTGCTACAAAGCAGATCTGCACTGCGACGCACTTGGCGGTGGTGGCTCGGAAGGTTCGGACACCGCGCCTGACCCACTACCTGCTTCGTGTGTTCTTTTTCTCAATTCACGTTCTGCGGCTAATTTTTGCAGGATTTCATGTCGACGCTCGTCCTGTCGGCGGCTCAGTATCGACGCAAACCAAGACTTCGAGTACCGTTAGTGTGGGTTTCGCAGCTGCCGGATTGTTCACAGGTTCACGTTGTTCGGCAATACTGGGAGCGGCTACAATGTCCTGACGCTCTCCAACTGGTATGTCACTGTGAGTTACAATGATTGGTCCAGAGAGCAACAGTTCACATGTGTCTTGTTGAAGCGCGACAAGATCGCGAGCTAGGTACTCCTCACAGAGCCGAATGTCGGCCTCAACCTGGCTGGGTGAGTCTCACGAAGCCGTGTTCAAGATTTCCCACCTGCTCGAGTGTAACGTCGCCAGTGTACATTGCACCCTTCAAGCTCGCAGAATCATTTCAGCCATGTGAGCCTGCCTTTGTTTTTCAAATTCGGCAAAAGGGGCGTCGGTTGCACAATAGCGCTCAAAAAAGAGCACTACCGGTACGCGGTACCGTACACGGCACAGCCGATAGATAGAGTGGGCTATCTTCTACAATGTACTTACCCGTTTCCGTTTCTTTTTTACGAATTAAATTATTTCCAATCAATCAATTCTGATTCAATTGTGTCATGTACATACATACATGAAATCCATATCATGACCCAAGTCACACAACAACCGATTTGATGATGCACGAAACGACACTATCAACCTCGCAAGGACGTGCTGTTGGTCCCAGGTGGACGATGAGGGGTGCTTGGCTGCTATGTTTTCTCTTGCCGTTGGCAGCAGCGGACTACCAGTGCACTTGCAGCACGCAAATTGGAATCGTTCTGGCTGAGTGGGAATGTGGATCTTGGTTTTTTGATGAAGGCATGCAGTCTTTGATTTGTGACCAGCGAACTCACTGCTCGGCCAGCCTGTGGCAGCAGTGAATGCTCCAACGATTTTTGCATGGAATCCTGCTTCTACACGTGCCGCAATAGTGGTGTGAAAATTAACGGCATTCTTCTGATCGTTGGCCTGGTCGTTGTATTCATCGGCATCGTCGCGCGGTGTTGTCGCTGGCTGATTGTCCGTCGACGACGCACCGCCCCTGGGAGGGAACCACTCATTGTTGAGAACCGTCCTGTAACTGCACCATCAGCCGATGCTGGTGGTATCAGCCAGGTTCTCCTCACTGCCGCCAAGGTGGGCGACAACGATCGTTGCATCGAACTGGTTCGCTCGAGCGCCGACGTCAATATCACGACGGAGAAAGGTCACACACCCCTGCACCTTGCTGCTCTGGGTGGACATACAAGGGTTTGCCTTAGCCTACTCGATGTTGGCGGCTCTAATGTTAATGCTGTCACACGCAAGGGCTGGACTCCTCTGCATTTGGCTGCCTTCGCCAACAAGCCGGAGGTCTGTGCCGTGCTGATGGACCGACAAGCTCGCGTGGATTTGTGCACAGACTCTGGACAATCCGTTCATGATCTTGCGCAGGACAAGCCTGCGGTGCAGAGTGTGATCATTGGTCACGGTTCGCCCGCGGCATCCCCGAGTCTTTGATCTGTATCAGTGCGAACCTGGCGCTTTGCTGCTTGGTAGTTGGAGAGTGTATTATGTTGTGAGTAAAGCTGACGATTTTCAACTGTGTTTCAAACTGCTCCCCCCGAGATCGTGCTCCCAGCGATTCATCGTTTTCTGGCCTAAGATAGGAATTGCAGCTCTGCCTCGTTTCCCTAGATGCTCGTCTGTCGGCCTTTCGCCGGCTCACTCTTCGATCCCCACAGGCTTTCGTCCCTCCAGTTCCACAGTCAAGTCAGTCCGAACTCTAACAGCCTGAGACCCGGACCCTGAGACCTGGCCGCTCTAGAGCGATTGCTTTGACAATCTTGTTGACTCTAAAAGGGCGCTAAAGTGTTGTGTTAATACATATTTCCTCTTCTGAATACATTGCTGTGACTCTGATACACGGATGATCAATGGGGCCCCGACTGCGCGTCTGCTTTGTTTTGTTGCTCTGTTGTTGGTTCGGTACAGGGTCGAGTCCACAAGTTTAGAATGAGTGACCCACAACACTATGTACATTTCGCCGAGTCGCATCAATTCAATATGAACGACTCTTTGTCCAGTGTTTCCGCCATGATTGTTCGCTGCTCAGACTCGCATCACTCTCTTTTACAATTGGCGGCTGCGCATCGACAAGCGAGGAAATTCTAGAATGTATTTGGCACCGGGGCACAGCCACAGAGGTCATATGACTCGCTCCGCGGTTCCGAACTTCCAGAACAAGCACGCGCCCGTCAAATAACTCAGCGAGACGAAGCTGATAGGGTTGTCATGAGAGAAAAAAAGAAGACATCACGAGGTCTCCCTCTCCCTCTCCCCTCCCCAGGTCCCTCCCTCTCCCTCTCCCTCTCCCTCTCCCTCTTCCCCTCCCCTCCCCAGGTCCCTCCCTCTCCCTCTTCCCCTCCCTCCCCAGGCCTCTCATCCTCTCCCTCTCCTCCCGTTCCAGGCAATCAATGTGAGTGCGTGCGATGTGCCCAATGTGTGGAATGTGCGAGAGCGCGAGAGCGAGATGCGTGGCTGGGGTGGGTCCGCACGACCCTGTCGCCAACAAGGACTAGGGCACACTAGTCATTGATTAGAACAGCTAAGGAACGTGATCTGGATTGATTACAAAATTGTGTAACCAGTTTGAGCTGTCGCCCTCCTTTAGCGCGCGCACTCACACTCGCGCTGCCTCGCACACACACTCACGCTGCCTCGCACACACTCGCGCTGCCTCGCACACACTCACGCTGCCTCGCCCATGACAGTTGATCGACATCTCGAACAAAAGTGGAGAAAACACGAGTCAGTTTTGGCAGCCTGGTTTGAGGTGCCTAGTGTTGTGATGAAAAACATCGGGGTTCTCAGCGTCGGCGATCATCGTGTAACCAGCGGCACTGACCTGAAAACAGTCGACCAAGAGGAGTAGGTACTCAGGACCCATGCGGTGAACGGGAGAGCAATCAAGCCGGCCAGCGAAGCGATGGTGTTGCAGAATCCCTGTGTCCGTGTCAATCCTCCCTCACTCACAGACACAATCACTCCCACAGCTACAAGCAGCCTGTGCGGGAGTTTTGTGCCTTTGTATATGGCCCTCGAACTCTGGGACATTGCGAAAGAAACCTGAGTGCACGCACACATTGGGCACATCGCAGGCACTCACATTGATTGCCTGGAACGGGAGGAGAGGGAGAGGATGAGAGGCCTGGGGAGGGAG
>QUTJ01031268.1:0-10603 GCA_003573635.1 Goniomonas avonlea | reverse complement strand
CAGCAACCGCGGACGCACCATGGATTGTGACGGCGAGTGCGACTCCCGTGGACACGGTGATGAATGGGAGGGCCGATCCGAGGAGAACAAACAGTTTCTGGAGATCCGCTTTAGCTCAGAGAGCGAGGGGGCGAGGGGGCGGGTGAGTGAGTGAGCGAGTGAGTGAGTCATCATGTGTGAGGGAGAAAGCGAGGGAGAGTGAGGGAGAGCGAGGGAGAGAGCGAGGTAGAGAGCGAGGTAGAGAGGGAGGTAGAGAGGGAGGTAGAGAGGGAGGTAGAGAGGGAGGTAGAGGGAGGTAGAGAGGGAGGTAGGGAGCGAGGTAGAGCGAGGGGCATAAGCACACACAAACATGTGCACAGGCAGAGACAGAGGCACAGGAGCGATCCACAACCGAGAAACACACCTGTATGCGGTGCATCTTAGCAACAATGACGATCGCGACGGCAACTATGAGGTACACCCCACCAAACACCCCGAATATGATTGCCATGTGCGTTTGGCTGCTCGGCAGTCAGATAAAAGAGACAAGAAGCGAGCAGGAGAAACTCAAAAAAGTGGCAAACATGCGGGTCGTCTCCGCCACGTGTTTGAGTGGCAAAATCAGCCAACCAGCGGGGTGATTGGCATCAGCATCGGGATATATGACGAAACCACAACCGACAGACTGAGTCCGTACTTGATGAGGTTATTGCGCCAAGGGCCGCATTCCCCGCAAGGACTCAAGTCATTGTACACAAACGGCACTCCCCAGGATCCGCAGAAGCTTCCGTCCACCAAGCCTTCAACACAGCGTCAGCCCGGAAAAAGTACGAGCAGCAGGTAAACTCACTCACCTTGTTGAGTAAGAATAAATCTACTTTCGTCCCAAATGCCGTCAGTATCACCAGCGCACCCTCGCGGAACTGGGGTCGGCACAACGCGATGCGTGGCATTGAGAGGCTTGAACGTCATGGTGAAATTTGTGAAACCAACGTCAACACCCCATTTGTCCGCCCATGGAGCATGCAACGCGGCTTCCTTGTCTGTTCCGCAGAGGGCATCCGAAATTGTGTAGCTGTGCCGATGGTGAATCACCAACTACCTCACGCACATCCAAGCGAAAAGCGCTACGAATACAGACAAGTCTAACCTCCCCCCAACACATCTCACGACAAGCCCACCGGCACATCTCAACCAACGAAACGCACCGCAGAATAACTTCGACGGGGCGGTTCGGGGTGGCTGGTGGATCCATGCGGTAGTGTATGCGAGTGAACTCTTCGTCATCTTCAATGCTCCTGCAAGCCGAACGACCGTTAGCTTCTCGAAGGGGAGAACCAGGCGTACGATTGCATTGCTGTCGGAGGATTCGATGACCCAACGTCGAATTGAAGCGTTTCCACAATCCTCACACTTTGCTCGAGTTTCGCGACCGATTTGAAACCAATGTGTTTCACCCCCTTGGTCAAGGCCCACCGGATCCTCATCTGGACCGAAAGTCATTCTCGGAAAGCCATCATTATTCTACATACAGTAACGAAGAGCACTTCGGAGCCTTCAGTGATTTGCCATTCGTTCGCATAGTACGAAACCTTTCCATCATAATCATCGTCGACATCCCACCAATCAATCCCGGATGACACGCCGAGCAAGGCCAGAAAGAACAGTCCAAGCACCCGGCGCATTTTTGGCTGAGAATTGGCTCAAGCGCTCACCCTAATGATGGGCCTAATCTTCGTCCACGGTGCTGCTAGCTAGACTACTGTATCTTCTTCTTGATCGATTGGTAGATCGGGCCTCTCATATTACCATATCTGCCCAGAGTATATAACAAGCTCTAACAAGCCAGTACGAAGCAACGTATGTATGCACGAGCGTCGACACAGTGTAAAAGAACCATGGTGACTGTTGCTTCTAAGGTCTTCCACATTGGCACCCCTGGCAAGCCGTGGGGCGACGAGGAGCGTGCGGCTTGGCTCGCTGAGCGTAGTATCAAGCGTTCCTATCAAGACGAGGTGTTGGCAAAGCTCGAGCCGCTGAAGCAGGTGTTTGATGTGGAGCAGTATGGCTCCCTCTCTTACATCCCGGACAAATATCCTCTTTTCGCGGCTAAGACCAGAGGATGGGACAAAAGCAAGCCTTTTGTGCTTGTAACGGGCGGGGTGCATGGCTATGAGACCAGCGGTGTCCAAGGCGCATTGCTGTTTCTGCAAACCAAGGCCCAGCATTACAGCCAGTGGTTCAACATTCTCGTGGCACCATGCGTGTCTCCGTGGGGATACGAGCAGATTCAGCGATGGAACGCCAAGGCGGTCGACCCCAACCGCTCATTCAACGGGGAGCCGTTCGCCGAGGAGTCCGCGGCTCTGAAGAGCCTTCTCGCTTCCCTCGGTGTTGCGCAGTGGACTGCGCACGTCGATCTTCACGAGACAACAAACTCGGACGAGTCCGAGTTCCGCCCTGCCAAGGCCGCGCGCGATGGAGAAGAATTTGTGCCTGACTACATCCCCGACGGCTTCTACCTGGTTGGCAACAGTGAATCCCCCCAAGCTGCTTGGCAGAAAGCCATCATTGACGAGGTTCGAAAGGTGACCCACATCGCACCGCCCGATGAGAAGGGCCTCATCATTGGCACGCCAATTGCCCAAGAGGGTGTCATCAACTACCCCGTCAAGTCCCTCGGCCTATGCGCGAGCGTCACTGGGGCCACGTACGTGACAACAACGGAGGTGTACCCCGACTCGCCAAAGGCAGATGACGAGCAGTGCAACCGAGCGCAGGTTGCTGCCGTCACCGGTGCACTTGACTACATTCTGAAGGAGGACCTCAAGATCACCCAGTAGAGCCTCAAAGCGGCAGAGCTTCTGAAGCGAATTTCTTGAGTGGCGCCCCAACCACGTGCCAAGGGGTCCAAAACTTGGTCTCATCGGCTGGGTTGTGACGTCAGGCGGACCTGCTGTGATGATGGCCTTGAGCCCGCAGCAAGCATCCGCAATCCCCAAGCAATTATAAACTCTGAATGCCGATTTCTGTCTGGTCTTCCAAGACGAGAAGCGTTTTGTGGGTCTGATTTATTCACCACTGCACACTTTGGGATCAGTAGTTTCCAGTTTTCCTTGTCGATTAAACAAGCGCACACAATTTGCCGCATTTTCCTTACCAAACGCGAGTGGAATGCTTCTGGAACTGCTTTTCGTTCGTAACTAGAAACGTGAGCGAAACGTTTCAAGACGTTAAATATCGCACTGTGGCTCTGAGAGTTGCCCCTTTCGAACTCCATGTACCGAGATCGAAGTTGAACAGCATCGAAATTGATTGTCGTTGGGACGTGGTACCGCTCCTCCACAGTCGCCCTTCCACATTAGCCTTTCCAAAGAGAAAGAGGACCCAAATCGATCTTTGAATTCACTGCGATATCTCCAAATCTCAGCTGCTCCCTTCTCCAGTCAAATGCAACAGTCGACTGTTGCAAGTGCATCTCAAACTTGGCCCAAGATGCATTTCAACCACGGGCCGCCGCTCTCAAACCTTGGGCTCGGACAAAATGTCTCTGGCAAACCATGCAAAACTTCGGACCGGAGTTAATTTTGCAGTCAAAGAGTCAGCTGTTCCCCTGCGCGCCATGGGAAAATTCAATTTCTTCCGAAGTTCCGAACAAGTTCGGAACAACCACTGTTCCTTTTTTTCCCGAAAAAACTGTAATTTTTCCGAAACCAATCACCATCCAGATCGTCGACGTGTCACCAACACGGATAAGAATGTTCCAGAGATTCATATAATGAAAAATAGCTCACAGGCCAGCTCCACGTCACCTATTCGCCAGGAAATAAAGGGCGGGGTGGGCACGCTTCGTCCTTTACATTTTGGACGGCGAAGGAATGACTAGGGCGTTGGCCTCAGTTTCGCTGCTATTATGCACTCTTGCAATCATGCAGGGGCTCTTCCTCTGCAGTGAGTTGGCTTTGTGTTCACAGGGCTCGCTTTTTCTTACTCGAGCGCAGCTGTTCACGGTCAGGAAGCTCCTAATGCTGATACTACCGTCGAAAACAACATTCACAAGCCCGAGCACGCAACTGCCACCGACACACTTCAGAGGTGCGCGTGCGCGTTCGCGCGATCACATGAGATGCCATGTTGACTCATAGTGGTCCTCAGGGAGGAGGAAAAGATGAACTACGACGGCTACAGTGTGGCCGAGAAGAAGTTGATGGAGGACAAGGCGGAGAAGTTCGAGTTCCAAACGGAGGTCGGCCGCCTGATGGACATCATCATTAACTCTCTGTACTCGAAGAAGGAGATTTTCCTTCGCGAGTTGATCTCGAACGCGTCTGACGTGAGTTGCATCTAGCTTTGATGATATCTGTGCATCTATTGACGTCACCGGCGGCAGGCGTGCGACAAGATCCGTTTCTTGGCTTTGACCGACCCGGACCGCCTTGGCCAGGGTGACGAGGCCAACCTTGAGATCCGCGTACGTTGTTTTTTTGTTGGCGATCTTCCGATCGTTGATCTAATTGGCATGCGCAGATCGAGGCTGACAAGGAGGCCAAGACTCTTTCCATCACTGACAAGGGTATTGGCATGTCCAAGGCCGATTTGATCAACAACCTGGGCACCATCGCCAAGTCCGGCACTTCCTGTGCGTTGATTTTCATTTTCCCTTGATGTATCGCGCTGACGATGATCCAGCCTTCCTGGAGGCTGTGTCCAAGGGCCAGGACCTCAACTTGATCGGTCAGTTCGGTGTCGGTTTCTACTCGGTGTATCTGGTTGCCGACAAGGTGACCGTCATCACCAAGGCCGCGGATGACAAGCAGTACGTCTGGGAGTCCCAGGCCGATTCCCACTTCTCGATCGTCGAGGATCCCCATGGCGAGTCCAAGCCCCTGGGCCGCGGCACCACCATCAAGCTTCACCTGAAGGAGGATGCCGGCGAGTTCCTTGAGGAGGACACTCTTCGCAATCTGATCAAGAAGTACTCCGAGTTCATTGATTTCCCCATCAAGCTCAAGACCATCAAGGAGGTCGACGTCGAGGTGCCCGATGAGGACGCTAAGGACGATGAGGAGAAGAAGGATGAGGAGAAGAAGGACGAGGAGGAGAAGAAGGACGAGGAGAAGAAGGACGAGGAGAAGAAGGACGAGGAGAAGAAGGATGATGACGATGTCGAGGTCAGCGACGCTGATGAGGAGGATGACGACAAGAAGAAGAAGAAGACCAAGACCATCAAGGAGAAGAAGGTCGAGTGGGAGGTTGTCAACCAGACCAAGGCCATCTGGCTTCGCGCCCCGAAGGACCTGAAGAAGGACGAGTACAACAACTTCTTCAAGTCCCTGACCAAGGAGTTCGACGACCCTCTTGACGTGATCCACTTCTCTGCTGAGGGTGAGATCGAGTTCAAGGCCATTCTGTTCGTCCCCAAGAAGGCCCCCTATGACATGTTCGACAAGCTCCAGACCAAGCAGACCAACCTCAAGCTGTACGTGCGCCGTGTGTTCATCAGCGATGAGTTCGATGACCTCATGCCCCGCTACCTGTCTTTCATCCGCGGTGTCGTAGATTCTGAGGACTTGCCCCTTAACGTGTCTCGCGAGATGCTCCAGCAGTCCCGCGTCCTCAAGGTCATCAAGAAGAAGCTCGTGTCCAAGGCCCTGGAGATGATCAAGCGCCTGTCCGAGGCCGAGGAGAAGGCTGTCGAAGCCATGTCTTCCGAGGAGGAGGAGGCTGAGGAGGAGGCCAAGAAGGAGGCCGAGGGCAAGAAGGAGGAGGAGGAGAAGAAGGAGGAGGAGAAGAAGGAGGACGACGAGGAGGAAGAGGAGGAGGATGAGGCCGAGCTCGACAACGAGAAGACCATCAAGCGCTACAAGGAGTTCTTCGACCAGTTCGGCAAGAACCTGAAGCTCGGAATCATTGAGGACTCCAAGAACCGCAAGAAGCTCGCCAAGTTCCTCCGCTTCCAGTCGTCCGCCACCAAGGGCGACGAAACTGTGTCGCTCCAGCGCTACGTCGCCCGCATGAAGGAGGGCCAGAAGCACATCTACTACATTGCTGGTGAGACCCGCGCCGAGGTCGAGAACTCCCCCTACCTCGAGAAGCTCAAGAAGCGCGGATACGAGGTGCTCTTCATGATTGACCCGATTGACGAGTACGCCGTCCAGCACATGGATGAGTACGAGGATCACAAGCTGATGAACGCCACCAAGGAGGACCTCAAGTTCGGCGACAAGCTCGAGAAGAAGGAGAAGAAGCGCCAGGAGAAGGCCAAGGACGAGTTCAAGGACCTCATCGCCTGGTACAAGGAGGTGCTCAAGGAGTCCGTCGAGAAGATTGTCGTGTCCAACCGCCTCACCACCTCCCCCTGTGCCGTCGTCACCGGCATCTACGGCTACACCGCCAACATGGAGCGCCTGATGAAGGCCCAGGCCCTCAACGACCCGTCCCGCTACTCGTTCATGTCCGCCAAGAAGACCATGGAGATCAACCCCTACCACCCGATCATGGTGGAGCTGAACAAGCGTGTCCAGGCCAACAAGGAGGACGAGGCTGCCAAGGAGCTCGGCACCGTGCTCTGGGAGACCGCTCTTGTGTCTGCTGGCTTCAGCATCGAGAACTCTGCTGGCTTCGCCGACCGTGTGCACAACATGCTCAAGACCGGCTTGAACATCGACAGGAACGCCCAGGCTGACCTGCCCGCTGTTGAGGACGATGCTGAGGAGGAGGAGGAGAAGAAGGAGGAGGAGACCAAGGATGACGATGAGGAGGAGGAGGAGGAGGAGGGAGACAAGAAGGACGAGGAGAAGAAGGACGAGGAGGAGAAGAAGGAGGAGCAGAAGGAGGAGAAGAAGGATGAGTTGTAAGACCTTACTCTTCCTTGTCTTTTGACTCTAGCCGCATGGTGCGGCTGCACTGTCTTTGAGAGCGATGGCGCGTGAAGGGGCGATGATGCCCTTTCCTGTTATTGCGATTTGCCGCCGCTTGGAGGGCTCCTTTGTCCTCTCGGACGGTTCCAGACCCTGTGGTGGCGGGTCGATGTATTAGTGATTCATGCCGCGTGGCCGTGGCAGATGGGTAGTATTTTAGTCTACCTTCAAAATTATGGTAAAAACCATTTCATTGAGCCTGCTTGTGTGTGTCTCGCGACTGCGGTCTCTTGGCATGGCTTTTTAAGGCGTGAACGTTGTGGGGTTCAGCTCTGCTCGTGCGTCTCGCTTACGCAGCCATGCAATATTACTCTTCCCTTTGGCCTTTTGTTGCGTTTGGATTGCGGTATCCGCTTGCATGTGTCGAGGGCGTGCATCTTTCTCTCTCTCCCTCTCTCTCCCTCATTCACGCACACGCTGTTAGACGGTCACACGGGCGGACTTTACTGCCGCTCCGTGTAACAAGGCTCTGCCACGCAGCAACATTGAAACACCAGGCAAGGGGGGGCAGCCCCTCTTGTCGAGGCCCGCCGTAAAACACCGGCAACGTCTCTGTGTCGAGGCCGGCACCAAAAGCGGGAACACTCTTTTTCATTGTACTGGAAGACCAAGTCACTCACCGACTCACTCACCGACCTGCCTGCCGTCAAGGTCACACTCACTCACCCTCAGCACCTGCTTTCACTGCATTCAAGGCCACACGGGTCACTCACAGTCACCCTCTCACCCTCAGCACCTGCCTGTCACTCGCGCTCACCGTAATCAAGGTCACACGGGTCACTCCCACTCACGCTCTGGCACCCTCAGCACCTGGCTGTCCACTCGCGCTCACAGTGAGTTCAGGTGGCAGGCAGTGAGTTCCAGTGACAGGCAGTGAGTTCGACAGGCAGTGAGTTCGAGTGACAGGTAGTGACAGGCAGTGAGTTCGAGTGAGAGGCAGCGAGTTCGACAGGCAGTGAGTTCGAGTGACAGGTAGTGAGTTCGAGTGAGGGGCGAGTTCGAGTGACAGGTAGTGAGTTCCAGTGAAGATGCTGAGGGTGCCCGAGCGTGCGTGCGTGTGACCCTGATTGTAGTGAGCTCGAGATCGAGTGACAGGTGCTGAGGGTGCCAGAGGGTGAGTGACTCGTGTGGCCTTGATTACAGTGAGCACGAGTGACAGCAGGTGCGGGTGCCAGAAAACGAGTGTGTGTGACCGGTGTGGTCATTGCGGTGAGCGCGAGTGGACAGCCAGGTGCTGAGGGTGCCAGAGCGTGAGTGGGAGTGACCCGTGTGGCTTTGATTACAGTGAGCACGAGTGACAGCAGGTGAATGTGTGTGACTTAGGTGGCCTTGATTGGAGTGAGCTCGGGTGACCAGTGAGTGAATGTGTGTGACCTTGATGGGAGCTCGAGCTCGAGTGACAGAGGGTGCGGCACGTGATTGTCTGTGTCCCGTCTGACCTTGATTGGAGTGAGCTCGGGTTAGAGACAGTGCTGAGGGTGCCAGGGTGTGAATGTGTATGACCCGTGACTCCTTGATTGCGGTGAGCTCGCGTGACAGGCTAATCAAGGTCACACGGGTCACTCCCACTCACGCTCTGGCACCCTCAGCACCTGTCTGTCCACTCGCGCTCACCGCAATAGCTCACTCCAATCAAGGTCAGGCGGGTCACACACATTCACTCTCTGGCACCGCTGTTACTTCGAGCTCACTTCAATCATCAAGGTCATGTTACACCGCACGATGTGCGCAGACTCGCGACCTCTTCCACACTTAACACAGCCACGCTGTCGCAATGTTTCAGTCGCTGTTGCAGACGGACAAGGAACTTTGGGAGCTGCAGCAGGGCCCCACAAATAAAATGCTTTTCACTGTTTTCAGTCACTAAATCTTCAAGTCAGATAATCGGTGTGAATGCGTGGTGCGTTTCTTTACATGAGCGAAATCTATTCGCCATGATCCATTAGTTATCTACACAATTTTCCATTGGTGTGTCCATATGAATCGGCGGGGCTCAAAGTTTTGAACTGGAAGACCAGGAGCGAGGAGAGGTCCCACCTCATTGGCCAGTCGGCGATGAATGGATATCTCTCCAAACAACAATCGTCAAAGGCGTGGAAGACGCTTTGGTTCTCAGTACAGGGTGCCAAGTTGGTCTATTATCGGACTGCCAATGTTGGTGTCAGCTCACCGTCATGGCGAAGCTAATTGTGTGTGACAGGTGGACGGGCAGGACCCGCTCGGCGAGATTGAGTTGACAGGGTGCACCATTTCACTCACCAAAACAAGCCACATTGCACGAACTGGTTTTGAAATTAGAGAGCCGAACATGGAATCGCCGCATGTGTTGCTCGCCAACACGAGCGACGATAGGGATGCGTGGTGTTCGGTGCTGCAGGAGGCGTCTGGGCAGGTGGTTGTCTGTGCTCTACCACGCCGTTTACTGATACGCGAAATTTCAGAATGATGGTTCAGTTTATCGTTCGTCAGGGCCTGAATTCGATGCGTTGGTCTCAGTTTCCAGGCAGTCGGGGGATCAGACAGAGACATTGTCACAACCGCCTTTCTTTCAAGCTGGCAGTAACTCTGGTGACGACACCACAACGTTTTCATCCACAGAGCTTGCTCTCAACAGCTACGGACAACTTGGGCGAAATTTGGATTCGTCTCATTCCCCGTCCTTCCCACGAAACGATTTGAGTAGTTTGGGAGACAACTCCAGCCCTGCTCCCAGTCAGCGATCTTCTTCCAGTAGGATTTCACCGCAGGCTACGACTGTCAGGTCTGTGTCCATACCCCTTGGCGTTGCTGACTCAGAGCCCGACAGTGCTCCTTCAGATGGTTTCCTTCCCTGGCCGGGCAGTAGTCCTCAAGAGCCAGACCGAGGTATTGCACAGTCAGATCGCCTCCCTGGAATCCGCGACCTTCTCAGCAATTCAGAACCTTTGCTCGTACTGCCCACGCTCTACAGCGACCGCACAACTTCCGGCCCTGTCTCCTCTTCCAAGAGCTTCGAGGGCATCAGTGCAGACAGAGCATCAGCACTAGCGACTGCGGAATTGTCGCGGTCGGGGCTTTCTGTCCCTGGGAGTTTCATTGCCTCCCCTGTAACGCAAAGCAAGGATGGCGAACGAGGTCCTGTCCTCGACAGCAGCTCTGGAGGACCGCAGCATCCTGTGAACCAAGCTCGCAGGCAACAACCTCAATACAGGTGAGCGTTTTTTCATCGAATGCTCAGACGGGACTGTTACACACTGCCGTGTAAACAAACAGAACACGAACGGGTCACATTCGTCAAGTCTTGTGGGGATCGGTTGTCGCAGGACACCTTGTAGAGTGTGGATCAGAAAAGTTTGGAGTCTCCTCTCGCTCACCCGTTGTCACCCTCATGCTCCCTCCCCCCACTATCGCCTGGTGCTAAAATTCTGCTTCAGCTCACCTGCGGACCAGCAAGAGGACAGCGGCAACAGTTCGTTCTCATCAGTCGAACTCGAGCGAGAGTCTAGACTCCGCGCCATCGAGCGCCGCGTGTCTCCGTCTGGCTCCCCCCCGCAGCCTGTCACGACTCAGCCCAGCGGCAGCGTCGCCCCTGGTCCCAACTCCCAGACTGGCCCTGACAGTCTGCCGGTCGGGAGGGAAGACGGGCGGGCTGAGGTCGAGGCGGCGCACCGCTCATCGCAGAGGGACCAGCACAGCGTTGTCCCGCATGGGCGCACGCAGGAGGC
>QUTJ01031267.1:0-10599 GCA_003573635.1 Goniomonas avonlea | reverse complement strand
TGAGAATCGGCCGTGCCTCCAACCGCGAGGGTCGGCCATGCCTCCGACCCAGAGGGTTGGCCATGCCTCTGATCCAGAGGGTCGGCCATGCCTCCGACCCCGAGGGTTGGCATTGCTGCCRTTAGTCGACCGGTAGCGTTGAGGGAACAGGGCCCATATGGCCCACTACTTGTCAACAATAGGCACTAGACTTTTTGTTGCCATGGAGGCCGACCCACAAGCCGACCAAGTCAAGAGACTTCGTGCTGTGAAGAAGAAGCTGCGGCAGGTGATCTTGGACATACTGTGTTTGTTGTTCACTCTCGCAGTGTGCCGAATTGGAGTGTCGTCTTAAGCAGCAGGGTGCCCAGCCCACCGCTGAGCAGAGAAAGAAATTGGCCTCCAAGGCTGCTCTACGAGCAGAACTGGCAGGCCTTGAGGAGCACTGTCCGCTTGCTTCTGTCACAGTTGATTCCGAGGAACAGCTTCCATCGGCACCCAATGTTTCTAGCCCAGCGGAGGAGGAAGAGCCTGTACTGGGCCGGCCCAGGCAGCTCGACAACAAATGGCGTGGTGGCCAGTTTTCCTCCGTTGTTCTGGAAGGCCACAGTGCGGCAATCACTTCAATTATGTTTGCGAACGAACGTGTTGTTACTGGGAGCCTTGATAAGACTGTGAAGGTAATTTGTTGACATGTCGCTCGAGACGACCATCGCTGCCGCAGGTGTGGGACACTAAGACTGGGCACGAGATCCAACATCTTGGCGGTCATACAGGAATGGTGCGCGCGGTCGCTCACTCTTCTGCTCACGAGTTGTACTTCTCCGGCAGCGATGACAGTACTCTCCGAGTGCGTTTGCTGGTCTAGCGCTCGCTGTCCTGACATCATGTAGGTGTGGAACATGGAGGGTCGGACGATCAACGAGATCTTTGGTTTCAGTCCAGTACGCGCGCTCGCACTGCCTTCCTTTGGAAATACTGTCGTGACTGGAGCAGCTGACTCTTGTGTTCGGCTCTGGGATTTCGAAAAGGGCGATCAGGTATTGCTGTCACGAAACCATATCGAGCTGATTTTCTTGACTGCAGATGATGTCCATGAAAGGACACTCAGGGGGAGTATTGTGTGTCGACATGAATTCTGAATCAGAGAGTACCTGTGCTACAGGTGAGCCTGCCAGAGCGCTGGTGTACACTGACGCGAAGTAACGTAGGGTCCGAGGACATGTCAGTCCGACTGTGGGACGTGCGCACTGGCAAGAGTACCATGACTTTCCCAGAACACACCGGTGGTGTTACCTCCGTCCGCCAGCGAGGCCATTTTGTGTTTGTGGGAGATCATGGACGCCACATCAAGGTGATTCTCGCGAACTGTTCGATTTCATGACATCAGCATAACTGGTCTCTCCAAGACCTGTGAGGATTTGTTTATTTATAACCATTCGCAGTGCTGGGACGTCCGCACAAGCACCCGTCACGATCTACCCAACTCTCGCGGCCCGATGGCGCCAACTTTCCTCGCACTGGCTCCCAACATGCTGTTTGCGTCTGCCACGGCCGACAACCCTGAAGATCCGGTGCTTTCTTTCTTTCTTTTGGGTCATTTTTTGATTCATGAGCACATAGTGACATGCGCTGCCGCAGGAAGGGGATGGTGTCGTTACCGTGCGTGGTGAAAATTGCACGGATGCCACTTATGGCTTTGGGACTGGGTTGTGGCCTGCCTTATCTGCCCTCGATGTCAGCGGCGATCGGTACTTGATTCTTGAACATGGATTGCACACAACTCTCGGAAACATCCAGTCACACAACTCACATTCTGACATTGTTGCCCATTGCGAACACAGACCAACATCCCAGTGGCCCAATACTGACATACCGCACAGTGTGGCAGTGGGTTCGGTGGATGGCACTGCCACAATCCTTCGAATCCAGCGTTCCTCAGCGCCAAAGGCAGGAAGCGGTGCTGGGTTGAGCCGCAGTGCTAAAAGGCGACGTGCCAAGGCGTCGAAGGCCGCTGCTTCCGTTGCCAAGGCTGAAGATGATGAAGAGTTTGCTCCTGGTTGGTCTACTTTTTTTTCTTCTTCTTCTCTCTCTCTGATGACTTGTTTCCCAATTTGCGAGCCAGATGTTGAAACCTTTCACAGTGAACTTTGAGTACGCGTCAACAGCAATTGGCGACGAGGATGAGGAGGAAGAGGAAGAGGAAGACGACGAGAGGCCTGCCCCACCT
This sequence comes from Goniomonas avonlea, assembly GCA_003573635.1. NCBI lineage: Eukaryota > Cryptophyceae > Goniomonadida > Goniomonadaceae > Goniomonas > Goniomonas avonlea. The sequence goes on along the minus strand of QUTJ01031267.1, from coordinate 8,390 downwards.
GCAACCGCTGGTGGGCGGTGGTGGTGCACCCTGTGTTGATTGATGCGTATTGATTCTTGCCAATCATAAACCAACGAAGCAAGATGAAGTATCTTCAGCGTGCCGTTGTTCACAGAACCACGCAAAACCGGCTTTGGTGAGGATGCGGAGGACGGGAGCTTGTAAGGAGTCCTGCCGCCTGCAACCGCTGGTGGTCCACCTTGTGTGTGTGTGGGATTGTACCAATTAACCTCTCAATGTTGCGTGCAAGAAAAGCACAAAGTGAGACCCGGCCACCATTTTTCTGTTTGAACCATGGCCAACACGACCTCAGCCTTTCATACTGGATAACGATTTGGTCGACCTAAGTCGAGAGAAAAGAGCAAGATAACACGAGGAGGAGTAAGATCGTCACCATGGAGAATTTGACAAGACATCACACACCGCACATATCCCACTGCCATAAAATGACAGACCCTGCTGCTGCACGAACCTCCGGTGGAACTACAAACTTGATGTATTTCACCCATCAAATCTGCACTCCGGACCGTCGCATTGAGGAAACACACAACCAAGTCCCTAGGTTCATGCGCGAGGGGCACCACCGCGGTATCCACCGCTTGGCCGGGGGAAAGAGGAGGGAGCAGCCTCGTGCACGGCGGGCAGGTTGAGCTGGAGGAATTGGAGCATGGCGCTCGTGTCGGCGTCCACCTCCACAGTGTCGACGTCCAGGGCGGACTTGTCGGGAATGACATCCATGCGCCTCTCGCGCTCCTCCTCCTGGAGCTTCAGGGAGATGCCACGGACGGGGCCTCGCTGGATGCGCTTCATCAAGTGCTAGAAACAAATGTTAATGATCTGCCCAAGCCAGCCACTCGTGTTATCATACCGAGACGAAACCAGCAATCTTGTTACGGAGCTTCTTGGAGGGAATGATAGCCACCTCCTCGCAAACCTTCTTGTTGGTCTGGAAATCCGCGGTCAAGCGGGGGTAGTCTGGAAAGGTCAAGGTCCGAATTCTGATTTGTGCCTGTGATCAACAGCGACCAATCCGACAACACACACGCAAGAATTCGCAGCCCAAGGAAACAATAGAACAAAGCTACACGAGCAAACTGGACACAAAAACAATCTGAGGAAGTTTGGCGAGGATACACTTCTCGATGATGAGGCGCGCGGCCTTCTTGACTGTCTTCGTCCTGACACGACCCTGGAAGGAGAGCGGTCAGGGCCAAAATCACAAGAAGAACACCGCAAGAACCGCAACGAATGAGTCATGTCCCGAGATTGACTGAAGGGCAGAGAATGAGAAAGGCAGAAGCACGCACCATGGTGGTTTCCTCTGCTTGGTCTTTGCCCAGTCACACGCTGTGGAGCCTTATCCAATTGGCGTGGGTTTCGCGCGTTATCCGAGCTCGGATCAGGGCGCCCTACCGTAGACATGGTTACGTATGTACGCTGCCAAGTTCACCGTTAACGAAGCTTGACATCTGTCTGGTCAAACAACGGTTCCTCTCGTTCAGTGTTGCGGTTGCGTTCGGCCGAGAGAGATTCTCAGAATTCATACAGACCATCCACGAGACAGGACAGGCACCTGAGATCTGCGACACCCAGTAGGGACCATGGGTGAGCAGCTGGGACCGCCGAATGATTTCCAGAAGTTGCTGCACCTCTTCAAACACAGGCACACACGCGATCAGTACGATCGCCAGGCAACCACTGTGGAAAGTATTTGCCGGCAGCACCCAAATGGCTTCGTATCCTTAATTTTTGTGTGTGATGCTTTTGCTTGCACTGTTCACCCGTTGATCCTTAACCCCCCTAGTTTTTACGAGATCTCGAGAGCGTCTCAGAGCTCATCGACATCTGTTGTGAAATGATCACCAATGGACACGAGCAATTCGTGGATCCCATGTGCAAGCTTCTTCAGACATGCACCATCCCATTCATTAAGGAGTATGCGAGCGACGAGTACAGGAACTTTCCCATGATTTGCAAAACCATTGCTGCCATCGTGAATGTCCTCCACGTGCCAAATCCTGAAGTGCACTCAGCAGCTGCTGAGGTAGTTTCCTTTGTTGTGTTTGGTCTGTTTGGTATCTCATTCTCTGCAGATGTTGACCCTGTACGCGAGCTCGTCTGACGACACCCGTGATTCTTTGTCGTACCACCACCAGGTGCTCCGAGCAAGGCAACAACGCCGCTTGCTGACTTTTTTCCCAGGTCCTGGAAAATTCAGATATCGCCAAGTCAATGGCACAGGCAGTGATTGATGCTGCGGACAATCCTTTACGGCGGCTGGAGATGGCCCTCTTGCTTCGGCAACTGAGCCTGTCAGTTGAGCTTTCGAAAGACCTGATGCAGCGTACGTTGCGCGTGCATTTCGGCAGTGCCACTTGCTCAATCACGGTCTGTGCAGATGGCGCAATGAATTCCATCACCGATTGTTTTACGGTTTGCGATTACATGGACCCTGTTGTTTCTGTGGTGGTGGAAACCGTTTGGAACATCGTGGAGACGTGCCCTGGCGCTCCAGAGGAACTTGCAAATACACAGGTCCCCTCTCTCAGACGTCGATGTTTGTGTCAGCTGTAGCCTACACATTTTGCTTCGTGTGTTTGGGACGACTCTGACTGGCAACTCGCAGACGTTCGATAACTGCAAGGTATTATTTGAGAATCTTCTCCGCCGTGGCCACCGTGACCAGGACAAGCAGCTCCGCAATGAACTGCTTGCCATCTTGTACCATTTATCTAAGGTACTGATCGTGTTAGCTGTCCGAACAACCCATTTACTGGTTGTGGCAGGTGAAGGACCGGTTGCACCTGTTCTTCGAGAGCGGCCTCCTGGATATTATTTTGACTGTCTCCGTGGCTGCGGAGACTCAGGTGCTCACAGCACACAACACCATGAGACCTCCACCATTAGGCATCGTCACACCATCAACGCCAGCCAGTACTGTCATCATTTGATTTTCTGCCACTCGTGTCAACCTCGTCTCATCTTGACCGTTTGCCGACGCTGTCAGGAATGTTTGGGCCATCTGGCTGCAACACGTGGCCTTTTGTTTGGTTGCCGAATGTGCACCGGGCACTGTCTAACATCGTATCAATGTGTGAACCGTTTGTGTGGCAGTGCATGTCGCGCTCCAACTTGTCTGACTTTCTTCCTCGGTGCACTGTTCGTGTGGCAGCACAAGCTCGTGCTGACCCCGACGTTGTCCAGTGACCCCCATCTCAACTAGCCTTGCGCATCGTTGGCATCCAACTTGGCAGGCTACCAAACTGGTCGGTGACAGGTCATCTCACCACAACTAGATATCGGCATCCATCTTGACCCCATCTCAACTAGCCTTGCGCATCGTTGGCATCCAACTTGGCAGGCTACCAAACTGGTCGGTGACAGGTCATCTCACCACAACTAGATATCGGCATCCATCTTCGGTAACCTTTTTCTGCGACAGGCTCCAGCAGACGTCGTGCACCCCCTCGTCCTAACCTCCGGTGCATTGGATTTCGAGATGAAAATTTCATTGATATCGCTGGTGTCTACACTCTGCTCTGACGAGCAGTGCTTTGAAAGCATTGTAGAGTCACCCTTCATGCCCGCGCTGCTGCTGCACCTCGACAGTGGCCTCGACGCGCACCCTGCTCGGACGAAATACCCTCTCAGTGCGGTAAGACCCCCACACACAGACCCACCCACACATACGCACCCCCCCCACACACGTATGCACACTCACGCGCATGCACTCACCCATGCGCGCACTCTCCTGGAGGCGCACGCTCTCATGGAGGCACTCGTGCTGAGGCAGAGTCAACAGGAGCACAGCCTCATCACGGCCTGCCTGAACGCTCTGTCGGTCCTCATCCCCTTGGCACCCGACCAGTTCCAGGCGATGGACGGGAACAGAGTTTTGCTCGAGCTGCTCGCTGCTGAAAGCGACGAGGCAGTTCGCTACGGTGTGCTCAAGGTGTGTTGCCTCCGCACCACCCCACCCCTCTCTCGCTCCTCCATACCACCTCGCCCCTCGCTGGCTCGTCCGCACCACCCCACCCCTCTCGCTCGTCCATACCACCTCGCTCTCTTACCTCCCCTTGCTCCTTTGAACAATCTACCCACTCTCTCGCTGCTCCTCACCATCCCGCCCCTCTCCCTCCGCACCTCGCCTCTGGTGCAGGCGCCACTTGTCAGGACCTTCGTGTGTCAGCAGGCGCACGCGTGCTTGGCAGCACTTGTCAAGACCTGTAATCTCGCCCACGCGCACTTGTCGCAAGACCTCTCGCACCTGCCACGGTGTCACCCACCTCTTCACCTCACCTGCCACGGCGTCACGCACCACTTCCTGTCTGAAGCCAACAGAGCATTTGGCGCCTCGAGTTTTCCTGTTGAGCTCGTTCAAGTGTCACCGAGTTCGAGTGTTGATGGTGTGGGTCATGCGGCTGACCTTGTGGCAGGTTCTCCTCAACACAGCGTCCTTCCCCCCGTTCCAAGACGAGCTGGGGCAGCTCGGTGCCGTCGGCATGATGCTGTCGCTTGTCAACGACACCGGGAGCCACCCCTTCCAACTCCGGCAGGACGCTGTTGCTGTGCTGGCAGACTTGTGCTACCACCACACTGCTAACGCACAGCTCTTTGGGCAGCTGTACGGCGTCGAGACAATGCTCTCCTGCCTTGAGTGCGTTGAATTTATTTCTAATAGATATTGCACACCTGTTCGCTCACTGTTTTCACAGCGAATGGCTCCGCCGGGCGTGGTGTTCCACAGTGAGGGGTGGACACACCCTTGATAGTCATTTGAGGCGGAGATGGGTTGGGCTCACCGTCACTCTGACCAGCGTGAAATCTAGGACAGATTCAAACGACATCAGATCCACTCATTAGTCATTGTGACATCTACAACTGATTCATGGCTTTTGAGCGAACGTGAGAAGACCACCGTCTGACTCCCCTGCCAGCTCGACCCCACAAGACGCCGACCGCAAGGAGCCCATGGCGTTGAGCGTGGTTGATTGTATATGGAGTGCAGTGTGCGGCAACCAAGTCAACGAGGCCACGTTCATTCACAGCAACGGGATCAACGCCTTGCTCACTTTGCTGGAAGTTTGCCCCGAGCTGATGCAGAGTCAGGTGCGTGCCCGCTCAACATGTCCGCGTACAACTTGCTTTATCGCCGAGCCTTGTGTTTCTTCCCTTGTTTGACTGCTACGAGCTCTGTGGACCACGCCCCATGCCCCGTGGCCAATTCCTTGCGCTTCAGTGTCTGTAGTGACAAATTCCCTGCCCTCCCAGGTGCTCTCGTGTCTCTCGGACTTTCTGGAGTCGACGGCAACCCGACCTCAAGTCGTGGCCTGGAAGTCTCGAGTCACGCGGCGCGGGGCGGTTGCTCTGCTCCTGGACCTGTGGCACAAGCAGGAGGTGAAGCTGCAGCAGGAGCGCCGCCTCTACGACCTCGGCGAGGGCCCCGCTCCAGCAGTGCAGGGTGACCTCGACTCCGCCACCTTTGTCGACTCCCTCACTCGCTGCAACCTGCGCACCAAGCTGTTTGCAGTGCTGCGGCGACTCGACGTGCAGGATGTCAGGCAGTTCCTGACAACAGAGCAGAAGGTCTCTCTGGTGAGTTGGCGCGTCAATTCGTTTTGACTTGAGTGCGAAGACATCAGTTTGCGAGAGCGGTGGTCTGGATGCACACGCCTGTTAGAGATGGGGCAGGTGCTTGGTGAGCGGGCCGAGAGCAGCCCGTGTCAAACCCCTGGAACTCGACTCATGGTGGTTGCAGGTGACAACCGAGCGGTATGTGGACACGGAGCAGGACAAGCTGTGGCGCACCGTGGCCAAGGAGTTGGAGGCCGAGGAAATTCGGCCAGTGACCCCTGACGCACGGGCCATGCAGGCCAGGTGAGGACGCTGACGCTTGTTCGCCGATGCTTGTTGATCGCGGTGGAATTACGATTTTTTTCGTATGACCATGCTTTGTTGTTGTACAAACGCTGATACTGTCCAGGATTGAGGATTGAACCGCTCGAACAGGTTTGCGGCTGGGCAAGGGGAGGAGGTTGCGTGCGCGCAGATGAAGAAGCTGCTGCAGGACGAAGACACCAAAGCGCAGCTCGAGGCCGAGCAAGCATTCTTCGAACGTCTCAAGCTAGAGCACGCCGCGCGTTTGACCAACACCAACCGGCTGCGGCAGCCTCCGAAACCACCGGTGCGCGTCCCTTGCTGCCCTGTGCGCCCCTTGCTTGCTTGTGCTCCCCTTGCTCGCTGCCATGTGCGCCCCTTGCTGGCTTTCCTGCGCTCCCCTTGCTTGCTTCTGTACACCCGCGCAGCGCACACGCACACATCGAGCCTTTGTTCGCACACCCACACCCGCAGACGGCTAACACAGGCCACACAAACACGGGCGCCCACAAACACAGCCACACAAACACGGGCGCCCACAAACACAGGCGCCCGCAACCACCCGTGCCTGACACACTGCTGCCACTGCCAACAGCCTTGCCGCACGAAATGGCAATGGCAGTGTAGTCTCACGCTGTCACTGCAGTACGTGAGCCGCACCAAGGTCATCATTCCAAGGATTCGTGGCGTGGACGACGAGGAGGGCGAGGCGGCTGCAGACCAAAGCCAAGGGAGCGAGTCTGCTCCTGCTTCTGCAACTCGCTCTGCGGTTGCTTCATATCTTGACGAGTGTCTGGCTGACGGGGGCGTGGACACTCTCTTGGCTGCGACAAGCGCGAGGCAAGACGCGGTCAACCCCTTCTCTGAGGTCAAGGGCAAGAACAACCGGCGCACGTCGTTTGACAACGACACCAGCTCCGCAGTCGATGACAGGTATGCGTGCGTGCGTGCCGTGTGAAAGTGTGTCAGCGAGTGTGCGTGTTTGTGTTTCTTGGGGAACCTGACGGCAACTTTGGTTCCTGGATGGAACCTTTGGTTTTGTACTCTTCTCTCTCTCTGTGTGTGTGTGTGCGTCCCTCTCACTCTCTCGAGGCGCGACTGCGCGGATTGGCTTCTCGCTCCCCCCCCCCCCCCCTTCTCCCCCCTCTCTCGTGACGCGACTGCGCAGCTTGGAAGACTCCCTGGTGGCCCCCATCAACGGACCGCGAGGGTCCGGCATGGAGGCTGCGCGCAAGCTGGAACGAGACCGAAGGAATTCGGGCACGAGCGCTGCGTCCGGCGGCAAGTCGTCCTTGGGTGCCGGGGGTGGGGGTGGTGAGAGTAGCGGAGGGGGCGCCAGCTCCAAAGGGGCATAGTGACGCACTGTGACACTACAATACAAAACCAATTGAAGTTGCTGGCTGTTTCTGCGACCGCCGACACACTGCCGACACACGTGCGCGCGACTGTGTTCAAGGGAGGACTGTGTTCAAGGGAGGACTGTGTTCAAGGGAGGATCACGGAAACAGAAATCGAAGTGGTGGTGCCCCGTGGGCATTAAACGTCAAGTCAACGCGTACTTGGAAGACATGCGCCAGCGGCTGCACGGGAAAGGGATTGTGTCACTCGTCTCTTCATTGCGTGATCACTCTTCAAGCCGAGGGCTGCGTCAGACTGCCAAGGCTTGACAGACTGCTTCAGTCAAAGGCTTGACAGCTTCAGTCAAAAGGCTTGACAGACTGTTCAGTCAAAGCGTGACAGACTGCTTCAGTCAAAAGGCTTGACAGACTGTTCAGTCAAAGCTTGACAGACTGCTTCAGTCAAAGGCTTGACAGACTGCTTCAGTCAAAGGCTTGACAAGCAAGAGCCGCCAGTGGCTCGCTGCGCCACGAGACTTGCCGTGTGAGCCCGGCAGGTCATTTCACAGACATCATTCGGTGTGTCAAGGTCATGGCCTCAAGCGCGAGAGCATATCACGACACCCCCAAATCCGCCCCCAAGTTCGCTCGCGGATATTCGGTTGTGCTCTAGTCCTTGTTAAGCTGGTCAATGTCAGCGGCACAGCGAAAGCCAACATTGGAAGCCGCAGAGTCGGGAGTCAACATCATCCGTGCTGAGTTGCGCATTCTGTTGCAGGTGTACCTGCGCCGCAGCCTGTGAGTGTCTCGAGTCCAATCACGTGGTGAGTGTGTGAGTGGGCAATGTTACAGTGGAGCTGTCAGTGTGTCTGCATTCTGTTGAGGTAGACCGGGTTGGAGTGCGAGTGTGAGTGTTAAGGGAGATACGCCAGTGTGTATAATGCGCTGCTGCAATGCGTGTCGCGTGCGCGTTGCTGCTAGCCAAGTTGGCGAGGTGCATCTGTTGAAGTGACGAGCGTGCCTGCACACAGGCTCGCTCCAGTCCGCACACACATGTACAGACACGCATGCGAAGCAAAGGCAATGCTCGCAAGTTCACACGTTGCACACACACACACACACACACACACACACACACACACACACACACACACACACACACACGCTCCCATCAAA